>JAOSBK010032967.1:0-10241 GCA_027568895.1 Erythroxylum shatona | reverse complement strand
ATTCGATTTATCCTATTCGAATCCGCTTCGTTTCCTTCGTCTTCCGGTTGGGATCCGGTTTCCGGATCGGGTCCCAATAGATAAGTGTGAAATGCATCATATTTTAGGGTATAGTTTGATATGTATTTATTCGTTTATTCGATTGTTTAGTATATGTTTTTGGTAGAATTATGTAAGTTTGTGAATTATTTGTGTTCAATTGTTTTTATGGATTAATACAAGTATTTGAGCTTAATTGATATATTTTTGAGGTACCTTGATGTATTTGTTAGTGTTTTAGGACCAATAGCAAAGAACAAAGAAGTTTTAGAAAGACTTGGACCAAAACACTGAGCTCTGATCGTGGCCCATTAGCCACATTCATGATAGAAGTAAGAGAAGATAGGCACACGATCTTGGCCAAATTGCCACAATTATGACAGAAGTATCATATTTGGCCCACAATTGTGGCCTTCTAACACGATAGTGATAAAGAGCTTACATGTGGTCCACGGTCATGGCCTGCTGAGTCACGATCGTGGCCTGCATCAGGCAAATGCGCAGACGCACAGTAAAGTCAAAATTTGAGGATTTTTTAGACCACCCTAACATACCTTAGGACTGCACAAACACATCAAGTATAAAAAAACAAGACAAAAGATGAAACGAGAGCTTTTGATCAGCCACCACAATGAAAGGAGAGAACTTTGAGAGATCGAGAAAGAGAAGAAGGAAGAGAGAAGAGGAAGATGACGCAAACTTGACGTGCTTCCTGAAATAAGAAGCTTTCTGAAGTTGCGACCTCCCGTCATCCATTCAAGTTTTATTTCCTATGTATTTTAGTTTTATTTGATTATAGAAGGATATATAGTTTGATGATAAAATTGAATTGTTGATGTTCTATACTTACCTTTGGAATATTATTTTTGATTTAATGAAATATAATTCTTTTATGTGTTTATTGGATTAACTGTGGTTTAATTATGCAATTCATATCTCGATAATAAACTGAGAGGGTAAATTGAGAAAAAAATGATTAAATTGGGCTAATAAGAGTTAGGTAATTGAATAGATTCAAAATTAAATCAGGTTGGTAAATCTTATGTATAGCGATCATGTATAGGTTTCCAATTGTTTATTAGAGAATTTAAGAACTGATTAGGGTTTAGATAGGTTGTTAATTGAGAGATTACAACTTTCCATAATCTGATTAGGTTTTATGCTTTAGGCTTCAATTATAACTCGAGAGAGAGTAATTGACCCTAAGATCATCTAAAACTATTAATTCAATATATCGTAATTGATTAGGTTAGCATTAAAGATAGATCGTTTTCCCTTTCTCTCTTTTGGTTAACTCACAAGGTTGAATTCTAGGGTGTGTTATCATCGTTCAACAAATCAATCAATTTTTATTATCTTTTATTCATTTTAATATGAAATTGTTAATCATTGTTCGTTGATTGTTTTCATCAAGTGCTAATTGTCAATTATTATTTTGTTATTTGATTTGGTTATTTGATTTATTTAGTTCTCGTGTTTAAATGTATTATCTGTTAAACTTCTATTTAATAGTTTCCGACGTTAGATTATAGGATTAAATTAACCCTCCTCGTGGGATCAACACCTTAGGTACTACACGAACGACCCGTACACTTGTGGAATATCAAGGTTAAATATTAAAAGTTATTTATATCAAAAAATCGCCATCATTAATTAGGTGTTAGTAAATTTAAACAACTATTGCTTATCAAGTATATGTAGTTGAATGACACTAACTATATGATCAAAATAGTTTAATTTAAATCAATAACAAAACAAAAAAATTAAAGAGTATATAGAAGAAGAAAAGTAAACCAATTTATAATGGTTCAATATACATCCAATTTATAATGGTTCAATATACACCTCTTACCTACACCCACTCTCTAAGACACTTACTGAAATTTCCACTAAGTCTCTTCTTTGAAAAATTTGAGGGACCTTCTTACAATAAACTTGTTTTTTAATGAGTAAAGTGAAACTCTTTTTACAATCTTTCTCTAAGGTAAAGAGTAAATCCACTCACAAAAGAAGTTACAACTTAAAAGACCTTGCTTGATCCATTTAATAACCTTAAAGTCTCTCTAAGCATTAATGACAATAATTAATACATACAACACCTTTGTAAAACTCTTCAAAATGTGTTTATATAACACCCAAATATTTTGTTATGTTTATATAAAACCATGTATTTATAGGTTTAGGGGTCAAACTAGTCATTAGAAACAAGAACTAGCTATTACTAATGACTAAATTATTACACATTGTTCACTAATGTAACTTATTAAATACATAAATTCACTAGTTGTTGGAACATTGTTTGATCAATATGACATAGTGGTTGACCAATGTAGAACGATGGTCATCCAATATACCAACCAATGTCCTTATAAACTCTCAATACATAAGCTTTGACAATATTAACCTACATTGGTCAATCACTAACCTATATAGTTTGATTAAATTTCAAAATATAGGTCAATCACTAACCTACATTGGACAATATTAACTTAATTTTCAAAATAAAATTTTACTTAAATTTCCCCAAAGAATGTTTTAAGAATTAAAAGGGTTCTTTGAGATTAAAACCTTAATTCCTCTTGATAATTGAAAAGACTCATGCAATGAGTTAAAAATGATGATGTCTATATGCATAATGAGAACTTTAAAATATCAAAGTAACCAAGTGGAAAGTACAAAAAATATTAATATCATGTATATATTTTTATGCCTTGTTCTTCCTTAGTCTTCATTTTGTTCTTCCCTTAAATGTCTTGAATGCTAACTTCTCTCTAATGAAATGTATTTTGATTTTTGTATTATGAACATTATTGCTTTCATATTACTTTGACAAAAAATAAACTCATTATTAGTACTTAAATTTTGTTATCATTAAAATATGGATTTTAACTTCCTTTGGTTCAATAATTACATTTACTTGAAAAAGTAGTCACATTGTTGTTTAATAAGAAAGAGAGAGAGAACAAGTGAGAAAAAAAAAGAGAAAGAGAGATAAGATAAGAGAGAGAGAGAGAGAGAGTGTGTGTGTGATGAAGTTTTAGATATTTTAAATATACTTTTAAATTTAAAAGAAAAAGGCTTATGACTGTATTAAATTAGTTAGTTACCTCTACACTATTAAACTAATTTCATGTCTAAGTGTCAACTATTTGGACCTAGTTTATAATTTTATTTTTTATATTCTCCTTTTTTTAGAACTAAATAAGTAACTACTTTTTTTTCTAGGTTTTAGTTTGTTATTGGTATAATGGTATAGAGGGGTTTTAATTTATTTATGTGATGGTGTGTTAAATGCTAAACATAGACTGCCATTTGAGATTGATTGCTGAAAACATATGATTGGAACTAAATAGTCTCATATAATATATATCTCCATGATCTTACTTAAATCTTATATAAATTAGTTATAGCTTTTATTGCTTCCCATATTTAGTGAACTTGTATATGTTATAAGAGCATAATCTTGTGTATAGAAAAAGGGTATGAAATAGGAAGATACTATTTTTATATGGTACACGAGCACTAGTTTATATGACATGTATGGTTGTTTCTGTAGAATAATAGAAAGTAACGAATAGAAGACAGAAAATGGGAGATTAATCCCCTTGACAAGAAGTTCTCAAACAGATCTTTGATTGTGGAAGAATTAACATCCAATCTTTTACAAATGAGGATACTAATTCAGTAATTCATAAACCATTTATTAACAACAATCAACATCAAATAAGATGAAACAAAATAAATATTATAATCCCAAATTATAGAATTTATCTTTAAAAAAGGCAAGTTGGCATATATAAATGGAGATTTTTAGAATCCATCAAAGACAGACTTTACTTTCAGAAAATAAAGGAATAAAGTGTGGTAGTAAAGGGGTAGCTAATTAATTATTTAGATCCAAAGTTAATTGAAAATAGCAATAGATTTCCAATAAAAAAAGATAGTATGAGATACTTTTGCTACAAAATATATTAAAGACATTGATACTTTGTAAGTATATGGTCTAAAGAGGATAGTGACAAGACTCAAACAAGTTGGTGAATTAATCTAGACTTATGATAATACACTCCAAGACCTTTGGAGAAAGATTGATTTTTGGCATCTAAATCCCATGAGGTGTGAATTTGATATCCATAAATATAACCCTACGATATAAGAATATAGATTTTATACCTTTTTGGATAGAATTGATGATCACTTGGACAATAATCAAGCTTATGCACTTCAACTTAAACCTTTCGCAATAGTGGAACAGACTTATACCTATGTCCATCGAAAAGATCTAAGATAATGGTAATATTAATTAAAGAATAGCATATTCAGCATAGATATGATATCAAAGGAAGGAAAAAGATCACAGTAGAAACTTTCACTTCAGATGATAAAAATGGGAAATCGAGCACTTTAACAATGTGCAAAACATAAGTTGAGGTAGGAGGTTGCATACAATGTGAAAATAAGAAGCACACTAAACATACTTGCCTTAAACTGTATAGATATTTAGATTGGTGGAAAGAATTAAGAAAAAGAAAAGGATAAATTTTGCTAGTAAGATACTTGTTAATTTTAAGAGTAATCTTTCTTCCATTGAACCTTATCTTTCTCTCTCTCTCATAGCTCAAGAAGAATTTTCACCAATAATAAAAATATACTTTTTGGCCTAAAATAAATGAGGTAACAACTTTTGGATTATTGACTCTAGGGCAACTAATCACACGACACTTGATCTATGAGGCTTTATTGGAAAGGCTTAACTAAGACGAGTGTGCATTACCAATGCTAATAGTGTGAAATATTCAGTTACAGGGGCTAGAAAAATGGCACTTTCATCCTCTCTTACTTTATCAAATACTATATTTGTTTTATCTTTTCAAATAAAATTTTTTCAATAGAGCAAGTTACTTAAGAATTATATTCGTGTATGCTAATCTATCATAAATTATGCTTATTTTAGGTATTCTCATTGAGAATATAATTGGTCATAGTACTAAACAAGTGGTATTGTACTATATAGAAGATTTATAACATTGGTCAAAAGGATAGAAAAAAGAATAAGAAAATTGATTATGACATCGATGATTAGGAAACCCATTATTCTCCTACTTAAGTCATTTGGCTCTAAACATATTCACAAACTTAGATGATATTATGTTCAAAAGCACAACTTAAATTTTCACAAAAAATTATCATATTTCTTATCCAATAAATTATAAAAAGTGGTAAACACCATCTCCCATTACATCTTCTCTGGGCATTAGATGGTATGTATTTTATGGATGATTGCACTCATACGATCTAGTTGTATTTGATGGAAAATAAAATTGGGGGTAATTATAATTTTTTTCTCTTTCCATACTATAATTGGGACACATTTCTCTTTTAAGCTTCAAACCCTTAATTTAGAAACCGATGAAGAGTATGACAATAGGGAATTGCATAAATACTTTTGTTCATATAAGTTGTAATATGAGATAAATTGTTCCTAAACACTAAAATATAATAGTGTTGCAAAGATGAAGAAGAGACACATCTAGAACAAAACTTCTATTAACAAGAGCATATTTCGCATCTATTTTAATTTTAAAAAAAAATACAAATCCTCCGCTAATAAGTATAACCAATTGCAAATACAACTCTGCACACCCTAAAGGTATTGACAGATGCAATTGTTGTACTTGTTAATTAAATGCACTCTAGATTGTTGCATTTTGAAACTACATTATAAGATTTATCCCATTATGTACTTTGCCTTCCATCCTTATACTTCCACTAAGAATGTTTAGATATGTGGCCTATATCTATCTTTATAAAAAGCAAAGAATTAAACTTGATCCATGCATAATTTATTATATATTACTAGGCTACGAATGTATAAAAAATGCTACAGAGGTTATGATCCTAATACCAAGTACCTTTATGTCATATTGGATGTTACATTTCTGAATCTTCAAGGGAGCTGCTTGATGAAGAATAGAATAAAGGAACTGTTGAAAAATTGGCCAAGTTTTCAAGACTCAACTATAAGAATGACTAGATCTAAGGAGACACCTCAACTGGAAACTTAATTAAGGCAAGATAAGGAAGCAATAAATGATGTGGGAGATGCGTAAGTAGAAGGGAATGATAGATGAGGAATGAATAAAAACAAAAGCAACCTAGGAATGAATAAGAATAAGAGGAATCCCCTCTTGGTTCAATATTAACTAGCCAACCATATGAGAATATTCCTGATGTACAATCTCCAAATCACTCTCTCAAAATAATACTAAAGATAATTTATTATTTATAAATTTACTCTTAGATATAATATTGGCAAGCTGCCTAGTCGATATTTATAAGACCGTAGAGAGGAAAAGATAAAGTGACGTAGTGTGGGAAGGAAAAACAAAGATAAGTAGAATAGAACAGGCTACAATTGATGTCGATTGTAGCTGGAACTTGAAAATAGGGCTTAGGGTTTGTAGAAAAACCTCTAAAAGCATAAAATTATTTGATTAATAAAAGACATAACTAAAAATCGAGCATAGGTAGCCTATTTATACTAGTATAGGACCTAATCCAACTCCTAATAGGAAAACGAAAAACTAATTAAAAAATAATATGCTAATCCTATGATAACTAGGAATCCAAATAACTTAAGAAATACTAAATACTAAGAAATCCAATATTAACTAGGAAAACTAAACTAATTGCTCATGCATCAATCCCCTCAAGTTGAAAGACTCGACTCTGGCGAGAAAACATTCAAAACTTCAACATGCAACTCTGGAGCAACTTTCTTTAACTCTTCTTCATTTATCCAAGTGCTTTCACTAGTTGGTTAACCCAACCACTTCACTAGAAACTATTTGTATTGATTGCCCTCCTTGAACACACTTCTTTGACATCCAAAACCTACTCAATAACATCTGGATGCACACTTGGTAACTGATCTATCTGCTTTGCAACTTTAGCCACTTCCCTATCAAATCCTTCAAATGAATATAGGTCAAAAACATTAAAGATGGGGCTGATATGTAGATCTACTGGTGGGTCTACAAAATAAGCATTAGAGCTGATTTTCTTTAATATCTTGCATGGCCCAAACTTCCTAGATTTGAGCTTGTGATAAGTCCCTTAAGAAACCTTTCTTTCTTTAAGTGTACTAATACTAAGTCTCCCTCTTTAAACTCTTTGTCCCTACGATGTTGAATTGCTACAATAGTAAAGGATTAGTTGGTATCCTTCAAAATTTCCATTACTTCTTTATGAACCCTGCAAATTTGATCAGCCAAGGCTTCACCATCATCGTTAACTCTAGCCTCTTTCAGTAATGGCACCAAATCAAGCACATGTTGTGGCTTAAATCTATAGGTAACTTCAAAGGGTGTTTTCTTTATTGATCTATTCACTAAATTGTTGTAAGCAAATTCAGCTTGTTATCACAAAATCCCAATTCACTCTGATTGACAGATTCAGTTTGTCCATCTGTTTATAGATGACAAGTGCTAGAATACTTTAATTTAGTCCCCATCTTTCTCCACAAAATCCTCCAAAAATGTCCAATAAACTTCACATCCCTATCAAAAACAATTGAACTTGTTATGCTATGTAGTCTCACCACTTCCTTGAAAAACAAATCAGCAATATGTGTAGCATCGGAAATCTTGAATCATAGAATAAAATGGACCATCTTTGAAAACTGATTCGCCACAACAAATGTAGAATCAAATCCTTTGCTGTTTTTAGAAGTCCAAACACAAAATCCATGCTCAAATGAACCCAAGGTGCCTCTAATATTGGCAAAGGAGTGTATAGACCCGTATTTTCTAAAGTTCCCTTGCCAAATTGACAAATTGAACACCGTTTCTCCAATCTTTCCACATCTTTATAGATACTTGGCCAATAATAACGATCAACTACCATTGCCAATGTATTATCTCTGCCAAAATGTCCTCCTAACTCGTTACCATGAAGTTTTCGCACAATTTGTTCTCTCATAAAACCTGCTAGAATACACAATTGATTGTTAAAAATATAACCATCATGCAACTTAACAAATTTGCCCCTACTGATCCTTTCAAATCCTCAAATTAGTTTGAAATATGGGTCTATTTCATACTGATTTTTGAGTTCTTCAATTCCTGTAATTTGAGTACTCATCACTGCCAAAAGTGAGGATTGCCTACTCAATCAGCCACTTTGTTGCATTCACCTATCTTGTATTTCAAAGAAAAGTTGAATTGATTAAGAAAAGAACTCCTAATATGGCATTCATTCAACTTTTTCTGAGAATTCAAGTAGCATAAAGCTTGATGGCTAGAAAAAACCACAAACTTCTTATAAGCCAAGTAGTGTCTCCAATGATCAATAGCTCTCACCAAAGCAAAAAACTCCAAGTCATAAGTGGAATATCTTCGCTTAGCACCACATAACTTCTGGCTGAAAAATTCTACGGACCTCCATTCTTGGCTTAGAACAGCCCTAATTCCAACATATGAAGTGTCACATTCAACAACAAATAACTTCTCAAAGTCCAGCAGTGCAAGAATATGACCAGCATTTATACATCACACAAAGCTTCATCATCTAGATTTGAACCCATAGTAAATTTGACTAAGCATTGAGAAGTGACTGGAATCTCATGACCTTTCTTAAGCTAACCAATCTTGTAAGGATGAGGATGCCTTTCAGTGGTAAGTTTAAGCTTTTCTACTGCATCTTTTGAAATAACATTCTCCATTCTACCTTCATCAATAACAAGATTGCACACCTTACCTCCACAATTAACATGGGTTTGAAATATGCTACGACGTCTCCAATCTTCCCTTTCGCACTTGTTAGTAGTTGTCATTACTTTTCGAACCACTAATGATTCTCCTTGAGCTGGGTACACATCTATATCCTCACTTTCTTCCATGCCATCATCATACGCAGGGTCTGACACGTCCTCTTCTTCTTCTTCTAATTCAAGAAGGTTCACCCTTCGCTCCAGACAAGCACAAGAAGCATGACCATTTTCTCCATAAGTAAAACACCGAATTTGTAAGCCGTTGCTTTAAAATTATTAGGATTAGAGGTATTTACTGCTCCAAACTTCACCAAAGCCTTCCCTTTTTCAATGTTGCCCATATTTTCTCTATTAGTTTGGTTCATGTTGACAATTTTACGGCTATTTCTAGGGGTTGATTGACCTATTTTTTCATTGCGAATAGCTCTGGCACTCCTCTGAATAGCTCCATCAGTTCTTCTAAACAAAGGCCTTATAGAACCATACCTCCAAATTCGTTTTTTTTTGCTAATAAGACATGTTGCCTTGCTTCCTCAAGGTTAAATAATTGAACTACTCCCATCTCATCCCTAATTGATTGATTCAAACCTGCTAGATATCGAGAGGTCAATTGTTCGCTAGTTTTATTCAACCCTACTCATATTGAGAGGTTGTTAAACTCAGTCGTGTATTTCTCCACACTTGAGCTCCCTTATCTCAACGAATGGAACTTTTCAAGCAATTCCATTAAGTAATCAGATGATAAAAATTTCTTGCGCAACTTTGCTTTCATGGGTTCCCAAGTGCTAATTTTAGGCTTGCCTTGTCATGCACGCTGCTCCTCAACTCGCTTCCACCATTGAAGTGCAATGCTCTTCAATTTAAGCTTACAAATAGCACTTTTCAAGCTTCAAGCATAGGTTTCCATTCAAAATAAGTTTCTAAACTCGCCTTCTAATCCAAATAGTCTTCCACATGCATCTTTCCATGAAAATCTAATTCCACCACCATTCAAGTCGAGAGCATGGACTAACCTCTCTTCCAATCCACCTCTTACTACATTATTTGCGGGTCTAGTTGCATGAACGGGGTTTTCATCCACTGAATCTTCAGTTTCAACCTCAAGACTACCTTCTGGTACATCCAAGGGGCTGTGATCACCTTTCGGAATCTCCATTTGGGCTGTCACTGGTTCCCATCGCTGTAGAAAATCTTGCACAGCTCGTGACAAGTCTGTAATCACACATCTTGTAGCGCCCCCTTACCGTAGGGTACGCACCGGGACGCCCGTGGGTCGTTCCGACGCATATCACACAGCAAAGAAGTGCTACCCTCGAAACAATCACTAAATACTCGCATGGCATCAATACAATTAAACTGAATAATGCAAACACTAAATTTTAAAACCACAATACTCTTTCATTTCACAACACTAACTGAAATATAGACAAGT
>JAOSBK010032966.1:0-10245 GCA_027568895.1 Erythroxylum shatona | reverse complement strand
TTATTATTATTATTATTATTATTATTATTATTATATGTTTTATGTTTTTTATTAGAGTTATAAACTTAATTTTTGTAGAATTAAATATCTAAGATCTAAATTCTTATAAGAATATTCATTGAAATACTAAAATATATAATATTCATATTCTTATATTTTTTAAAGTCATGTCCTCATAAGTCATTTTACACATAAACAGCTAATACTAAACAGCTAATTTTACCAGACATCTTTAACAAACAGCTAATGTAATAAGCTGGTCAAATCAGCTTATATAATCAGCTATCAGCTAAATGCAATCAGCTGATTGCCAAATAAGGCCATTATAAAGGTTGACTTATTATTAAAAGATTCACTTATGAGTATGGTACTAATTATGAAGAGACTTTTACTCCCATAGCCCAGTTCACTTTAGTTTATAGCCTTATAGCTATTGCTAGCAATAAGAAATGATCAATTGTTTTAAATGGAAGTAAAAAAAATGTCATTTAAAATAGTGACCTTTCTAAAAAGAGAGAATATGCATCCACCTCTAGCTTATGCTATTTTCACCTAAAAAAAGCACTCTATAGCCTCAAACAAGTCACACAAGCTTGGTTTACAAAATTTAGCTATGTTGTTCAACACCTTGAATTTATTCATAGTCAATATGATAATGTCTTATTTATTTAACACACATCTAGATTAACTATTTTTTATCTTAGAAAGGCCCTTTACAGCCTTAAACAAGCCATATGAGCTTGGTTTACTAAATTTGGCTATATGGTTCAACACTTTGAATTTATTACTAGCCCATATAATAATGTCTTATTTGTTCAACACACATTTAGAGGGTTTTTTTCTTATTACTTTACCTAAATGATAAGATTATTATTGGAGATGACTTTAATGGTGTTACAAAATTGTACTTAGTTAACACTTCAAGATGAAAGGTCTAAGAAATCTAGCCTATTTCTTTATATTATAAGTCTTTATATACAAGTACAAGTAACAAAAACGGTTGCTTTCACCTCTATTGAGAATAAAGTTCGTCTCACAACAACAAATAGCCAACCTCTAGATTACCCTACCTTTGTATAGACAACTAGTGGAGAGTTTGGTATATCTTATAGTTACTTGTCCTAACATAAGCTATGTAGTCTATATTTTTTGAGTCATTTTATGATATCTCCTCGAACTACTCACTATACTATAATCTTTCGTATTTCATGTTATATTATAGGTACTCTATTTTGTGGTATCCAAGTCTTATCATCCTCCTCTTTAGAGTTCTACGCATACTTTGATGTTGATTAAGCTGCAGATCCTTCTGATTGACACTTATAACTTAATTTTGCTTTTATTTTTATTTTTATTGGTAATTCTCTTATCTCATGGAAAAGTCATACACATATTCAATTGTAGCTCGTTTAGTATTGAAGCTAAATACCTAACTCTTGTTACACTACTTGTAAACATTTTATTTACACTAGCTCTTACAAGATATGTGAATTGAAAATTCATCAACCAATACTATTTATTCTAATAATTGTATGGTCATTCAAATTGCTTATAATGATGTATTTAATGAATGAACAAAATATATTAAGAATGATTGTCACTTTTTTATCATCATCTTTTGCAAGGAACTATCTATTTTATCTCTTATCATCCAATGATCAAAGAGCTTATATCTTCACCAAAACTCATTTTCTAACTCGATACAATGAACTAGTTAATAAACTCAATTTAACTTCACTCTCACCATCTTAAGTTTGAATGGAAATATTAATCGACTACAATATAATGTTACTTAAATAAAATGAATTGATTAATATATCCATTACTTTAATAAGTATATATTAACTATGATATTATCATTTCCTATATTTAGGAATTCTTGCACAGGGCATTATAGGAAGAGAATCCACTATATTTAAGTAATAACTTTATTTTCAACTTCTAACAATTTCATTATATGTTTAATTTCCTCTCAGATAGTTTGTTTATACAAGATAAATATAGGGTAATTTTTAAAAATATATTTGAGTGATTATGATTAAAAGAGAGAAAAATGAAAATTCTTAAGAAAACGATAGTTATTGTTAATAGCAAAGTTTTACCTACATTCATATTCCAATGTAATTTATCTAATTAATTATGCAAAGCTTAATTCATATTTTTTTTGGCATAAGAATTTTGTAATCACATAAGGAAGGGAAATGTTTCACACACACTTTTCATTTTGTATAGTTTTCTATTTTTATACAAAAGGAGGCTTAAATTTCAACTCTAATCGTATAGTTAATCCTTATAATCAAAGTAATAATAATAGCAGATCGTTATGATTATGTACAAAATATGTAACACACTCTCTAAGCAAGAGCATAGATATCAATCATGCCCAGCTTGTTACAAAGATATTCAATTCAAGTCATGTTTAAAGATTTTGTAAACAGGTCTCTTGGTTGTTCTCCATTCTTCATATATCTTGTAAAAACCAAGTTTGTTTCACCTTTTCACAAACAAAATGACAGTTAATCTCAATATGCTTAGTTCATTCATAAAATACAGGATTAGAAGCTATAAGAAGAGCCTTTTATATATCACATCATAACTTGGCTGGCATTGAAATTTTGAGAGCAATTTTAATCAATAACTGATAAATCCACATTATTTCACACATGGATTGTGCTATAGATCTGTGCTCTGATTATACACTTGAGAAAGATATAAAATTATGTTTTTTTTTAACTCTTTCATGAGATCAAATTTCCTCTAACAAAAACACAATAGCATATGGTGGATTTTCGATTAATCTTTGATCCTACCTAATATGCACATGAAAAGCACTTTATACGAAAGTGATCATGATTTTTATATAACATACCTCGTTTAGGAGCTCCCTTCAAGTAACATGGGATTTGCTCTAAAGTGACTTAGTGATTAACAATAAGAGAAGACATAAATTAACTCATAATGCCAACTGAATAAGCAATATCAAGACAAGTTACCGTAAGATAATTCAATTCATAACTAATCTTCTATACTTCTTAAGATCTTTAAAAAAATGTCCATCTTTTGTAAGTTGTAAAATAGGTGACATAGGAGCACTACATAGTTTAGTCCCTAATTTCCTAACTTTGTACAGCAAGTCAAGCTAATATTTCCTTTAAGAAAAGAAATACCTTTCTTATTCCTTGTTACCTTAACTCCCAAGAAGTTCTTTAATACCCTTAAATCCTTCAACTAAAAATATTTGTAATGACCATTTTTAGAGATGAAATTCCTATAGTGTCATTGAAAGTAATAACAATATCATCCACGTATACAAATAAGAATGATAATGCCAGATATAAAGTTTTTTTTAAAGACTAAGTGGTCATACTTGCTCTTACTCATTCCAAACTATTTAATTGCTTGAATAAAATTTTCAAACCATACATGAAGACTCTGTTTCAAACCATATAGAGATCTTTAAAGATGAAACACTTTTACATAATCCCCTTGAGCAACAGACCGGTTACTCCATATAAACCTACTCCTATAAGTCTCCATGTAAGAATGCAATTTTTATGTCTAATTATTGAAGGGCTAGTAACTAGTAGCTACAATAGAAGTAAATAAATGAATTAAGGTCAACTTTGCCATAAAAGTGAAAGTATCAAAAAAGTCCACACCATAAGTATGAGCATAACCTTTAGCAACAAGGCATACTTTAACATCAAATAACCAATTACAACTAATAGCCTTTTCCCCACAAGTAAACCCACTAAATTCCAATTATTTTTAACATCTAGAGCATTAATTTCTTTTATCATTATTACTTGCTATCCAGGATGAGATAAGGCCTCATAATAGATTTGGGAAGATATATAGTGTCAAAAGAGGCAACAAAAAGAGTAAGAGGAAGGTGACAAATGATTATAAAGAAGAAAAGATGAAATTGGGTAAGTACATTGGCATTTACCTTTACAGAGAGTGATTAGAAGGTTGAATTCAGTCTCAGTGGGATCTGACGCTGAAGTAAGAATTGGTGTTGGTCGTGTATCAAGAATATCTCGTTGTCTATAATAAACATGACAAATAGGTGGAAGTGGTGGTGATGTTGAAATGGTAGATATATAAGCAATTTTTGGCAAGTGTTGGGATTTGATACATTAACAATCATTAGTCTCCCCTTAACTAATAGAAGTATAGGAAGAGGCAGAAAGGTAAGGAATATGTTCCATAAATGTAACACCAGTAGACACAAGGTATTTATTAAGACTAGGACAATAACATTGATACATTTTTAAAGATGAGAATACCCTAGGAAGACATAATTAACGAACTTAGGATCTAATTTTGGTGCCTTGAGGATGAATATCCTGAATAAAACATGTCCTCCTAAAATTATGAGGTTTAATGGAGAACAATGGTTTGGTTTGAAAAAGAAGTGATAGGGAATGATGAAGGATGGATAATGGAATATAGCTAATCAAAAAGTAGGTTTTTAAAATTGTATCAACCCAAAAATACTTAGGGAAATGTGTTTGGCATAAAAGTGCCTTGGCTGTTTAAAGGAGATGCGTGTTTTTCCCTTCAGCAACACCTTAAGCATGCAGGTCTAAAAGGAATATGAAGGATATTCTTTGGCATTATCACTTTGCAAAGTGTGTAAAAAAACATTAAAATGTGTTTTGATTTCAATAAGTAAGGCCAAGTCATTCGAGAGAAGTAATTAAAAAATGTAACAAAGTATCGAATCCAATCTTAAATGAAATGGGATATGGACCTTAAATATCAAAATGAACTAATTCAAAAGGAAAATTGGCTCTTTTATTGACTCGAGGACTAAAAGGCAAACAATGATGTTTTGCAAACTAACATGACTCACAATCTAGAGATGACCCATTTTGAAATTTTGGACACAATTTCTTAAAAAGAATTAAAGAAGGATTGCCTAATCGATAATGTGCTTCAAAAAGAGTTATAATCATAGAGAATAGGTATTGACACTTAGTTATATCCAGAATATGGAGACCTCTGATACATATCCATTATTAATAATCTTATTCGTCATCCTAAAAAAGACAATAATCTAAGAAAAGTAAGACACATTAATTTAAAACCTAAGTAAACATGCTAACATATATTAAATTAAAATGAAACCATGGTAGTCCTAAAATATATGATAAGGAAATTAATAAATTTGGATAAGTCATTCTAGAACCAAGAGCAGATAAGGTAAAACCATATGCCAAAATGATACTTGTCATTAGACATATACAAATTAAATCCTTATTTTAATTTCAATATTAATCAATTTAGTATAAAACAAATAAAAGTTGATCCTACAAAGAAACTTAATTTACTAATTTAGTTTATTAATATAATAATTTTAAAAGAGACAATTATATCATAATAATTTAGCTTATATGAAAGAAATTATATCCTAATGAAAGAAACACGTTCAATGCACTAACACATAATTCTTTAACCAAAATTATTAATATACAACATTAAAACTTAAGAAAATAAACTTGCAATACATTCTTGGAACCACACAATCAACATTCAAAAGCTAAAAACTATTGTCTTTGGCACAAATCATGATAATCAAAATATATATAATGCTAGAATTTTTAAAGGTGAAATCAAATTATGCAAATCTGAATTTCCAGTTGGAAAACCGTTGTTCCATCTTGTAATACTTTTAAAGTAGTCGTAATTTGGCATTTACACATCTAATTCAATCAAAAGCATATATCTTAACATAATTCAACTAATAGAACAACTTTCTAGAAACTAGTAAACCATTAAAAGAAAAATTCCAAATCTATCATAATATATATTAATCATGTGTTGATCTGCATTTTCGCATGTAATATCCAATATATAGTGCTCTTATGTAAAATAAATTAAGCTATGCTATTTTTCAAATTGAGAAGAGTTTTAAACATACATAACAAAGCACATCTAAAGGAAGACAAAAACTTGAACAGCTTAGATAAAATTTCTAGCAAATCACGAAATTGGGAAAAATCCTAGATTAAAAAAATTGTAAAAGCAAAACCTATGAATTTAGCTAATCCAATACATATATACAAAGTAGGGGGTCACGGGTCAAATCGAGTTTAGAAATCAAAAAATAAAACATAAACTAATATAATATTCATAAATGAACAAGCAATTTTCAAATTTTAGTTTAGTCATGTAATTTTGACATATCCAAGATAATTCGAGACATTTACCAAATTAAATGTAGAAAACTAACCAACTGGTTCCTACCTATCCCTTTTCACTCATTATAATTGAAGCAGCTTAATCAAAACACGTTAAGCACAAAGAAACACAATCAACAAACGAAATTTGTCCAACGAACATCCAAATTCTAGCCCATACAACTCCATATGAATCACTTGTTCTACTTATCATATTCAAATAATCAAGGATATATCCAATCAAATAAGAACATGAATAAGCATAATCATAAATTCTAGCAATTGTACATTATTAAATCCACTCGGTAATTAATTGAATCAAATCAAAAATATCCCAAATAGTCAAAACAATGTCTAAACTAGAATTCAATAATTAACCATAAATTAAGCATAAGAAACTAGAAAAAAAAGAGAGTATGGGTTTTTTAAAAATTCATTCAATTTTTCTACCTTCGTAGACCTCGAACCAACCCCAAAGGTCTGAAATTTCTTCCTCCACTAGTCATGAACCAACTCGAAACTGGTAGGAATTGGCTCTCCTTTCACTCCCAAATGCTCCTTGCAACAACTCTTACCTTTGACCAACCTTGAAAGGATGACAAAACCTCTTAGACCTCTCAACTTTGGCTGATTGCTTTCCTTTTATCTTCAAGGTTTTTTTTTGCAACTGGCCTCTCAACTCGTTTTCCGCTTATCTTGGAGATTTCCTCTTATCTTCTCCATTTCAAATGAACTTGGAGATGGGTTTTTGAGATGGAGATGTTGGGTGGGTGAGTCTCCTTCTCCCATCCAACACTGCTTTCTCCTTTCTGCTTCTTATTTGCAAGTTTTGGATCTGAGTGCTACATTTTACTTTTGTCCTTTGCGTTGCATTTTCTACTAGGTTTTTTTTTTTGCTACTGGCACGTTGCATTTTACCCCTTTAGTGTTATGCTTTATTTATTACTGGCATGTTGTGTTTTGGTTTCTCCTAGCTGCTGCATTGTTTTGCTTTTGTTTTTGTCTGCTAAGTTTCCTTTTGTTTTCTCTGGAGTCTGTGCTTGCGTTTTACTCTCTTATTGCATTACTACTGTGTTGTTTTGTTTATTCTCCTCTGCGTTTTTGTTTCACTTCCTCTCTGTTGCATATTGGCCTTGTGTTTTTCTCCTTTATATTCTCATTTTGCCTCTCTTCTACTGTGCGTTTTGGTCCTCTGGCTTTGCTGCTTCTTTTTATGCTATTAGGCTTCCTTTTGTTAGGCTGTTTGCTTGTTCTGGTACGTTGGATCATGAGCTGAACTTTATTTTGGGCCAGATTTTCTTCTAGATTCCTTTCTTTAAGTCCACTAAGCCTACAAGAAAAAATTCAATGTAATTTAAACCTATTTTAGAAATAAAATATAAAATCCAATCACTTGAATAATTAATAAGAAATACAATAATTTAATCAAAATGTGCTATGTAAATAACTCAAAACAAGATAAAATAAGGGTGTAAAATATATTGTAATTTCTACTCATCACAAAATAATTGTGAAGGAGAATTATGGGATTTAAAAGTGGCAAGCATATTAGTATTATCTTATATGATTATTTGCACTAGAATAAATGACCTAGTGGGTGTTAGAGCATGAAAGAAGACATTTATCAAAATCACCTGTCTTAGTAATAATTATGAAAAAATTAGAAGAGCTCTTCAATTGACGAAATTTAAAAAGTCACCTACAAAGGCTAAATCTATTTGTTCCAAAGATATCCTAAGTGTTGTAGTAAAAATAGCTACAATACGAGCGGAGTTAGATTTTTTAGGTTTGTTTTGCAGCTTTGGATAAGTTCGCTTAATGACATTAATGGCATGCAACTCAGCCTATATCTTGATTCCTCTTGTCCTAACCCCCTGTACTACCTCCTTTATTTTGATTTTGATTGGATGATCTTCCATTATTGTCTCTAACTAGAGCACTTGAGGTCTAAATAGATGGAGCACTGACAACACTATGTTTTGTATGAAGTACTTTAGTAAATACCTCATTTAAAGAGGAAATTTCCATATTTAAGAGAAAATGAGATTTCATCATATCAAATTTAGAATTAAGGCTTACCAAAAAGCTTATGACTATCATTTTCTCCTGTTGAGTTTGTCATACTTTGATATTAAAACTAAAAGGTAACAGAACATTCATTTCTTTATAAAATTTTTTAAAATTCATGAAATAGGTCTAAAGAGACTGATCATGTGGTTTAGCTCGATAATATTTCTTACATACCTCATAAATATGAGAAGTATTCTCTTTTCCTAAATATAAAAACTTTAGATAATCCATTAATTCCTTAATATACTCAAAATAATTAACCACGATGTCCACCTCAGTATCTATCTAGTTCTGAATCTGTGAAAAATAACGTAGCATTATCTTTCAGCCATTCTTTTCTTGTTCCATCAGTTACTTGATCATATATAAGATGGTCATCTTAGAAATATTGGGTAGATAAATCCTAATTATTATTAGACAACATAATGCTGATACACGAACTTCCATAAGCTTATGCATGAAGTAAATGGCAAGCACGTGTGGCTCACTCGTGGGACTACCATCAACCAAGCTTCTAGGAGAGATTAGTTGGTGGCTGGAGAGTCTAAAGGTGCTGATGGTGAGCATCAAAAGTTATTATGAATAGTGACTCAAATAATTGACAAAAAACCTAAACCAAATTTACCATAAATAATGACTCAAATACTTGGTAGAAGATATAAAATTTGATTATAGTACCATGTAATCACAGAAGGAAAGGAAATATTTTCACACACTTTTTATTCTGTATAGTCATTTTTTTATATACAATATGTGGCTTTAATCTATAATGTAATAAGATAATTAATCCCTATAATTAACCATAAATTCCTATGATTATGTACACAATTTGTAACAAATTTATTATTCATATTAGTTACAATTTTGTAATTAAATTTGTAGTCTTAAATGTTTAAGTTATAAATGATTAAAAAATTATATCTTTTTATAGATAAAATATCTAAACTTTGAGGAATAATTAATCTAAGCAATATAATAATTATTATTATTATAAATTAAGACACATTTTTATTCACATGGATTGATTATAAAAAGAATATCAAGAATTTGAACATTATTTATTGTTTATACTTAATAACATGAAGGAAACTAAGAATAGTGGTGGCACCTCAGGCCAGGCCTCGAGCTCAAATGCTATTAGGTTTTCAGGCCTTAAGGCACAACCTCATGCTCGAGCCTCAAGCTTGGTACAAGAACAAAATAACGTTAAGCAATGATTTTTGTGTCTGAGATGAAATGATGTCGCTTTGCTTATTCTTTTGTTTATCAAAAAATAAAACAACGTTGTTTTACATATAGGTTAATCTTTCTTCCTTAATCCCCATGCTTCTCTCTCTCTGTCTCTCTGCCATCAACCCTTAGTCTGTCACTCACCCCTTCATCACGTTACTCGCTACTCACCACCCCTTTGCCACATTACTCACCACTCACCACTCACCACTCACCACCTCTTCACCTTACCACCTATCTACTTTCCCCTTCACCTCGTCACCACACTGCCCTGGTTCCCTGTCACCCCGTTGTCATGTTTTTTTGCTTCGTCGCCACCACCCATCAAGGTAAAATTTCTTTACCTTATTCTGGTTTTGATTGAAGATTGAATTTCTGAAATACTAGAATTTATGAGATTGTTACCATGTATGTGACCATATAAGTCCACAAAAGTACCTCCTCAATGGTAACAATTCTAGAAATTCCAATATTTCGCAAATTAAATTTGCGTGTAGGTCATCGTGTAAGTCACAGTGAGTTTTGCAGACTTACATAGTCACAAACTTATATCGTCACATACACACCCATATATATGATCATGTAAGTCTTTATAAACACATACATGCCTGTGTGTGTTGTGTGACGTGATCTTAATGATTTACACAATCACATACACACTCGTGTATGTGACTTCGCAAGTCTGCAAAAATACATAAACATCTGTTTATGTTGTGTTACACGATCTCAGTGACTCACACAATCACATACACCCGATGAC
>JAOSBK010032965.1:0-10247 GCA_027568895.1 Erythroxylum shatona | reverse complement strand
TCTACTCAAACGGGTTGGAATTTGTCATGGAATAAGCGGAAATGCGTATGTTTTTCTTTCACTCTACAGATTAACAGTAAAAGTGGAGTACTTATACAGAGACAAAGCTTTTGCATCCTTTCTACTTGATAGAGCACAAAAACGGGTGTATTCGATCATTAAAACAAGAACAATAGAATCTTTTTCACATCGAATACTAAAAGAGCAAAAAATGAAAAGAAAATTCAACATAAAACACAGCCCACCACAGATCTACGCATAAAAGAACTCCAAATCATGGAATCAAATTCAATCCACAGATCGGACGCACGCCAAATTAAGTGGATCTAATCAAATTCCATATATCATCAAACTAAAGTAAAAACCCAGATAGAGCAAGATCGAAACTTACACTTTTTAGAGCACACTTTCTAAGATCGAAGAGGGATCGGTACAGAAGTTGCAGAGAGACGAAGAACGAACAGAGTTTTGCTGCTGGCTGGAGGCTTCACCACCGGCAAGAAAGCGACGTTCTCGACTTAGACTTCACTAACAGACGGAAGGTTCCCCGCGAGAGTTGGGTCGACAGAAAAGAGACGCAACGAAGTTGTGGATCGACATCGGACGACGACTGGTTCGACGGTTGAGGGAGACGGCGGTAGAGAAAGGTAGGGCTAATCTTGGACAAGGCGAAGATTTGTTTGCGCGACAGGGACGTAATGACCTCTGTCCTACGGTTTTGAGGTAAACAGAAATTGTTGTCTCTGTTCACTGGGGGCAGATGACAAAAAGAGGGGGACGGCAACCAAACAACTTCAGATGACAGGATTTTTATGTTTTGTGCACTGTCCCCGGTGATGGGGACGGCAACCAAACGTTGCGTTAATAACAAGATCTGAACAGATGCAGTCAATTTTACGAAACATCATATTCTTCGTCATAACACTCTCATCTTTCTTTTACCCAACTTATACAGCAAGATAAATAAAAATACTCAATTATATAACTATTATTTGGCGATATTTTTTGAATAAAAATGATGATTTTTATGTAATTGATTGTCACATGTTTAATTGACTCCCAACTATTTGACGAATAAGAGGTACATGTTTGTCGGAGTTTCTTTTGCTTTGATTATGTGAGAAGAAATCTGTATCTTCGTTGCAAGAGGAACCTTTCAACAAAGGTTGCAAGCTTTGTCTTTTCTAAATTTCAGGCAAGTTCTAGTGCAGCTGCGTTGTTTTGATTATGCCCTTCAATCCAGACATCGAAAGGATTAGATCTTCGGGGTTTATATGAGCTGTATATACTGCACATACAAATGGCAGACGCTGTGGTTTCATCTGTTATAGATAAGCTTGCTGATTTACTAATTGAAGAAGTGGCTTCTCTGCAATATGACGTCCAAGATCAAGTTGAGTCAGTTCAGAGGGAGCTGACAAGAATTCAGTGTTTCTTAAAAGATGCAGATGTGAAGCAGAAGAGCGATGAAAGAGTCAGGAACTGGGTTAGGGACATAAGGGATGTGGCCTACGATGTTGAGGATGTTATTGACACTTACATCCTCAGCCTCACTTCTCAAAGAACACAATCTGGGTTTATGGGATGCTTGAGGAGGTATGCATACTGCTTTAGTGATTTGAAAGTTAGGAAAGAACTTGTTAAGAATATTAAAAAGATTAGGTGTAAGATATCTGAGATATCTGAAAGTAGAATTACTTATGGGATTGAAAACGTAGGTAGGGATAGACCTGGTTATGTTTGTGAGAAACTGAGGGAGCGCAGACGATCTTCTCCTAGTATTAGTACCGATGATCATGATGTTATTGGCCTTGACAGAGACATCAACATGTTGGTAGGCCAATTGCTTGATCAAACGACGCTTAGAAGGAGTGTGATCTCTATAGTTGGCATGGGCGGATTAGGGAAGACTACCCTAGCTAAGAAAGTTTTTAATAGCAGCGATGTTAAGAGGCATTTTGACTTTTGTGTATGGGTCTATGTATCTCAAGATTATCGAGCAAGAGAGCTTCTAAATGAGGTAGGAAAGAGGGTTCTAAGAATGGACAAAAGCATATTAGCTGCAATGAACAGAGATGATCTTGAGGAGAAACTTTTAAGAGTATTGAGCAGGAATAAGTATTTGATTGTTCTTGATGACATATGGGAAATTGAAGTCTGGGATGACCTGAAAGCCATCTTTCCGGATGCAATAAATGGCAGTAGGGTGTTGTTCACCACTCGCATTAAAGATGTGGCCATGCATGCCGATCCAAAGAGCTATCTTCATGAGCTACATTTTCTGACTCATGCTGAGAGTTGGGAGCTATTTGTGAAGAAGGCCTTTCCAGTGGAAGATGAACCGCTTGTTTGCCCTCTAGAATTGAAAAGAATAGGGGAACAAATAGTTTCCAAATGTGGGGGCTTGCCTTTGGCAATTGTCGTTCTAGGAGGGCTTTTATCCAGAAAAGAGAAGAACTCCATTGTCTGGTCTAGGGTGCTGCAAAGTGTAAGCTGGCAATTGGCTCATGATCCTAAGCAACTGTTAGAGATATTGGCTTTGAGCTACAATGACTTGCCATATTATTTGAAACCATGCTTCCTTTACTTTGGTCTTTTTCCTGAAGACTCTGAAGTCCCTGTTAAGAAATTGATTCTACTCTGGTTAGCTGAGGGTTTTGTTCAACAAAGGGGAGAAGAATCTCTGGAGGATGTTGCAGAAGATTTCTTGGAAGAGTTGGTTGACAGGAGCATGATTCAGGTGTCTGAGAAGAGATATGATGGGAAAATTAGGAGTTGCCGCATCCATGACCTTCTAAGAGACCTTGCATTGTCTGAGGCTAAAGAATGCAGGTTTCTGGAAATTGTTGATGAAGGTTATGTATGTAATTCGATGACTAAAGCTCGTCGAATCTCTGTCCAGTCAAGTCTGGATCAATATATGCTTTCAAAGCACTTCAATCCTCAACTACGTTCTGTTGTGCAGTTTGGAAGGTTTGAATACCTTAGGAGAGAACGACAAACATTCTTTACCGAATACCACAAATTGCTCCGAGTGCTTGATCTGGAGGGTGTGATTATACCTATATTACCTAATGCAACTGGTAATCTCATTCATCTTCGACACTTGGGATTGAGGGGCACTGGATTGCAGAGGTTCTCATTCTCCATAAATAATTTGCATAACCTGCAAACTCTTGATATAAGATCAACAAAGATCAGCAGACTTCCAAAGGATATTTGGAAGATGAAAAATATAAGGCATCTTTACTTGCAGAAGGCTGCAATAACAGGGCGTCTGCCAGTTCACATTTCCCCAATGAATCTTACAACCTTGTCTACCGTATCACTTTACGGCAACAACTGGGTTAGTAATTTCCTTGGCAAGTTGACTAATCTTAGGAAGCTTGGTATTCAAGGATATTTTGTTTCACAAGCAGACGGACTGTGTAGTTCTCTTGTCAAGTTAAGCAGTTTAGAAAATCTAAAGTTGAGTGGAAATGATCCAATCTTGGAGCCAACAGTGAAGGTTCTGTTCTGTCATCCAAATATTTGTAAGTTGTATCTTTCAGGTGCAATGAATAAACTTCCGGAACTTCAAGAAATCCAGCCTAATCTAACCAAACTTTCCCTGAAGACGTCACAACTTGTGCAGGATCCATTTGCAACATTGGAGAGATTACCTGATCTCAAGATGCTTAGACTGTTGTCAAATTCCTTTTGTGGAAGGGAAATGGTCTGCTCAACAGGTGGATTTCTTAAGCTCCAATTCTTAGAAATCTGTGAACTGGATACTCTGGAGGAATGGAGAGTTGAGATTGGAGCTTTTCCAAGCCTTAGACGTTTGCTCATCCGTGGTTGTGAGAGGCTGAAGATGCTTCCTGAAGGACTGCAGTATGTGACTAGTCTTAAAGAACTGGTCCTGGAGGGAATGTCTGATGAATTTGAAGCTAGGATTCAACAGGAAACTGGAGAGGATTGGTATAAAGTAAACCATATACCATCGATAATCATAAGAATGTAGTATGGAACATTAAAGTTACAATGGATATGGCTCCAAGTAGCTAGATTTTGCTTTCATGGTTTTTCTGGAGGTTATCAGCGATTTCCATCATGTGTTTTCCTTTCTCCCAACAAATACACGTGCATGTCTTGCAGCTTGCAGTACCTATTTGATGATTTTTAGCTTTAACATTGAGTTTGCAAGGCTTCTAAAGATTCCAATTTGAATATGTGAAGTGAAGTCCCTGTCAACTGAACATGATCAGAGCCTCATCGCTCCCACCTCAGCTGTCTAGACCATTAAATCATCAACTTCAGCAGCTTTCGTTCTAAATACATGAACTCTTTTCTTGGTTTGTATAAAATACTAAGTCATTATTAGAAAATTAATAATAAAGAGGTGGGAATAGAAATATAGCTTTTATTCTTGAACTTTTACTTGTTTGATTACTAAAAATAGACAAAAATAAGAAATGACAAAATTAAAATAATTATTATAAAATACAAAATATTTTGAATAATTATTTAAAAGAAATTATGTAATAATTAAATGTAAGTAAAAATTTCTCATTATTATTCTTAATATTTGATATTAAATACTAACATAACTATTAACTGGTTTAATGGATTGATTCATGGGCCTAAATTTAAATGTTTTCAATGAGTCAATCCATAGGTTAAATTAGGCCTAGATTAGTCCGAGATTTAACTTTTCTAAGCAAAACATCGTTTTACTTAAAAAAGTTAAACCTCGAATAAGCTTAAATTTAGGCAACTAATGCCCAGATTTAATTAGAAAAAGACAGTTAAAATTTTTAATTTTAAAAAAGTTATTTTAGAAAAATTAATAAGACCAACACAAGTCAGCTCATTGACAACCCCGGCTAAATCCAAAATTATCTTTTAAGCCCAAAAAAATTATCTTTTAAGCCCAAGTTCGACCCTAAAACAAAGTTGATGGATTCATAAATCTCAACTATCTTCTTTATGCATTTCACATCTCAGCTCACGGAACCACAAGGTTTCCAATGCTACTTTACGTCTAGAAATATCACATCCATCCTTGATACTAATGATTTCTGAGTCCACTGGCCACTGACCCAAGAACCAATCAGTCACAAAGCTTAAACACTCGCTGGTTTCACTTTTCCTAACCATGAACGATCCCGTAGTTACCGTGTCGGTCGATCAGAAAATCAATGACTTTGTTAGGACATCAAGTCCAAAATGAATGCATTAAGGACCCCACCTCAAACTGTTATAGTACTCTTTATCACGTTATAGAGTGAGTCTGTGTGAGCTCATCAATCATCATAATGTTAAACCTACCAGGTAGAGGACAGCTGCATCCCAAAAGTAACTACAACCTGTCACCTCTTGTTTATTATATTATCAAAAATGTGACTGATAAGCATCTCTTCGCATCTCTCTGCAATTATTGTTTGCCAATCTTCACAAGACAACAACCACGACCGTGTTCATATCCGAATCCAAGGTTAAAAATATTGTCAGATCACAAGGTTTCTTACTATTTAAAGTGTCCTTTATGCCATTTCGGATGTAATACATGAAATCAACAAATGTGAAAGAGACACATCACTCTTTACGAATTAACTTATAGCAAAAGCTGATGAGGGCAGTGCAGACCATGAAACACACGTACTGTACCCATGTATGACCTGAAAAAGCTCCATGATACAGCCAGCTGTGTCCAAAGAAATTGCAACCATTTACACTAAAAATTGCTGCTTTGCGGATTTTATAAGCAAGAGGGTTACCAAAACTCACTACATCCAAATCGTGGCTATCAACCTACAATGCAAAAGGACAACTTTTTGTATACAGAAAGAATACAAACATACAGCAGTTACATAGCAAAACAACCTATTGCAGACCTGCAGCATTATATCTTCAAGGCATGTGATGCCATGCCAAGCCAAGCACCATTTTGATTAGATCTAGCATGAAGGCCATCTTATGGATTGATGTTGCATTCCCTCATATACATGTGATCATAGTCTACATGCCTCGTCCAGTAGTTCCGGTACTTGGGTATGCCAATCTCAAGCCAAGGTTTCAAGTTGCCATTGTAGTGTATAACAGCAGCTCGCTCAATATCTCTGTGACTGACACTGGGATTATAGCCAAGGCCGAGGACATGCCAAGATCGATCAAGAGGATAAATTCGCTTCCAAAATGTAATGAGGCCGGGTGGCAGGCTCCCCAACTTCCAAAGTGTTCTGTCATGATTCTGTGAAGAGACAAAGTTCAAATCAAACTAAATAAATGATAAAAATAATTGAATATATTGACTACAAGGACCAATTTGCAAGCGCATGTATGCACACATGCATCTTAGCATAAACTTGGATGTGCATTGGACCCAAACAAGAAGATAGCACATAAATTCATATTAATGCTCCAATATAAAACAGAAATACCAACTTAGTTGTACCCGAAGGCAGTTTCCCTATCATATGCAATGAACATCCAGTCAACTTAGTATAACAACTTTCAAGCCTGTTAATTACCAGCTTCTGCCAGTTGTGATATATTTCAGTGATGTTTTGCTTCTTCCATTCTTCCAAATCAAAGATATTCATTCCATATGCCCAGCCACAAGCACGGGGATTAAAGTTCTTTGAGATAAGAGGATTTGAGAAGTTGAGATATCGATCAAAGCGATGGAAGCTTTCTCCACAAGTTTCTACTGCACCATTAACATTACCCTTTAGATCAAGGGACCAAAGCCCTGTTAGGTCTTTCCGCACCACAACATCATCATCTAAGAACAGCACTTTATTGAGTTTTGGGAAGATCTCTGGCAGGTAGAAGCGGAGATGATTGAGGATGGATAAGTACTTTGGATTCCGATACTTCAAATTTGGGTCTGAATTGCCACGATGTGCCCTAAAGTAGTAATCTATCATCGACGGAGAACCCAGCTGCTTGAGAACAGGACTATAACTTGCATTTAACCATGTCAATTCCTCAATACTCTGAACCTCAATTGTCGCTTTGCCTGGTGGGTTTCTTAGGAACCACATCCTCATTGCAGCATAATTGAGTCTATCCGTAACAATGTGGAAAACATGCTTTGATGCATCCTGAAAATATTTCAAACCAATGCAATGGAATTTTGAGAGTGAAAACTAAAAGCATCCCTAGTCTCAAAGACATTATATAAGTTAAATGAGAAAATTAGAAAAATAAGCAAAAATACTGATCTTTGCACAAAAATTACTACCCTTTCCTCCATAACATTGATGTTTGTTTGCTCCCTTCCATTTCCTTGGCAAAGAAAGAACACAAAAATGGAGTTTCAAATAGTTATGCCTACCTTCGCATGGGTCACAGTGGAGTTGACAACAACTGTGGCAGCCAAAACATTATCAGAAAATAACGCATAATGATACAGCAGAGGGTCTTCAAGTTTCTCTTTATGTGGAAAATCTTGTTCAGAAGAATTCAATGCATAGTATTCGGTTGTCAGGCGCAGAGGAAAGCAATGTAGACCCTTAGGGACAGTTTTGGCAGTTAATTGTGTCAAGAACAAGTTCTGTTTCCTATGCACTCGAAGCTGTTCTTCAGTTGAGTGGAGCATAGCCCTAAGCTTCTTAACTGCAGCAGCACAATCATCCTCCAGCTGCCTTCCTTTAGCCAATGTTTGGTCCATCGCCTTCAGTTTCTCAAAGGCACTGCATCAATGAGTGAGGAGATATCATAGTCAGAATCAAAACAATCAAAAATAGAAGGTAAAATTAGCACATGAGCCACTAAGGTATCACATAATTGAATACAAAACAAGATTCTTATCCAAAAGTTAGACAAGCATGAAGAAGAACAAAATAGAAGTTAAATCTAACAAGTCAGCAATGCATTTGCAGTCAAAACAGAAGATTACTTCTTTGGCACGTCAGAATCTTTAGTTGCATCCCCAAGAACACGTTGGAGTTCCTTTTGACGCAGGCGAAGTTCCCTTGTAAAGTGCGGATTGCTCTTCGCTATAGGAAGGGAAAGATACACCTTTGCCCTGATAAGTTGATCTTTCAGTTGCCGTACTCGTGCATCTGGTGGAAATATTTGATTTGTTCTTTTGTCATTTTTCAGCATCGTGCTATCTTTCTCATCGATTTTTTTCAAGGTTGAGGCTGATTGTTGTTCAACCTAAAAATGAAGAAAAAGGAAAGAAAAGAGAGAAATTCAATTAACTGGTTAATTTTAAGATTCTATTTGCTTAAAGAAATTCCACCACAGAAATTCAACAAGCAATATCTTCCCTGTAAATTTCCAATCAGTTATACTTAATAGTCGATATGTAACATCAAACTAGCATCCAGAAGCATTTTAGCATTTGCAATTCAAATGTTCTGGTGCTAAAGCCAGGTAAAGTGGATAAACTATACTTCTGACGCTATGCATTCTAATAAAATACCGTCATCCAAACATGGATAGAACACCATAACTATGATTATAACTTCTGTAGCAGGCAAATGACGTCTTAAGCAGACAATAACATTCAACAATATAATATTCTCTCTATCAGGACTAATGAGAGACTAAATGTTGCAATAAAACATCATAATCACGAAGGCATACTCAGCCAGATACTGGGGCAGCACAAAAGCACTTGCACATACGTTTGAACAACCTTTTGCAAATACGGCACGTTGTTATTTTTTAATGAAGAAGCACATACAGAATAACAAACAAAAAGTAGAATTGGAGATAAGTAGATAAAACGAAGGACCTCATTTCCAGAGGATTTTTGTAATTTATTTTGATCCTCTTGCTCGGCACCATCTCTACGGCTTCCCTTCTGGTCAGCATTATAAGTGACCTGTTTGATGACATTATCGGCTTGCGATTGATCCTGCTCATTGGTTGTTGACAATACTCGAGCAGATTTATGGTCTTTTTCATTTCCCAACTGTAAATCTAAATATAAAATAAAACAAACAAAACCCATGTAACTAAAACTTCAAAATTACCCACATTCATCCAAAATGATAAGAACTTTAAAAACAGAAAATCAAAAAGAATTAAATACAACTGATAAGGACAACAATTACCATTATTTTCAACGTTGGACGAGGTGACGGTAGCTGAAGACGATGTGGTAGAATTGTCGGTGTATACAATCCCAATTGGTTCTTTAAGAACGGTGGACGATTCCTATAACCCCAAGTAAGAATTTGAAAAGGTGATGTGAGATCTGCGTTTCCAAGAGTACCCAAAAGAGAAAAATTCTCTCTTTCCACAAAAAGAGGAAAGTCAAAGGAAAAAAATTACCTGGGGTAACACATTCAGATGCCCAGTGTCACCTGGTAGTGTCTGGAAAGGAATTAAAACAAAAGATTTACATATTATAGAACTCTTAAATTACAATTAAAAATTAAAAAAAACGAATGAATAACAAAATGGAAAATCTTGTTTATAAAACGAATGGTAGCTTACAAGAGCAGTGACATCTTCAAGAAATTCGCTTCTAGCTGCAGAAAAGAGCAAAAGGCGCAAAAAGATGGCAAATTTAGTCAAAAATTGCAAAAAACAACAAGAATGCAAGAGAAGAAAATTGCAAGAAAAAGTAACAATTAGCTCACAAGAAGAATCCTTGAAAGTGGCAAATCTATCAGTGTAAAGAACAATTGGAGCAATCACTGTCAAGAAAAGCAAACCCAGAACAAAATTTCTGAGCAACATCTTCGTTTTCCTTTTCTCCGGCGAAGTCACCGCCGCCGCTAGAACCATAGCGACACACCACCTCCGCCGACCACCAACCCCTTGTAAATCTTCTGATTTCCACACAGATTTAAGAAGGAAAAAAATGGGAAACTTCAAAAATGCTCTACAAACTACTACGATTAACTAAACACGAGTGAATCGCGTTGTGAAGACAACCGCATTCACATACATAACAGTAAAAACTGGAAAAAAAAAAACCACAGCTTTTGTTGAAAAGAAGAGAATTTTTTAAATGGGTGTAACTAAATCAACCGCAAGAAAACAGAAACAAAATCAACGGCTAATCGGAGATGATTGTAGCGGCTGAGAAGTAACAGTAGAAAAAGAGAAAGAGAGAGAGGAAGAAAGAGAGAGTGAGCCAAGAGCCTTGATCGTGGTGATGACTGGCTGACAGATCAGTATCTGTTTCTTTTATATTTTTCTGATTGAGATCGAATTACATATACTATAAATTAATTAATTCAATTAAATCAAAACATATTATTAAAGTTAATTAATTTATTATTTTTTAGAAAAGTAGA
>JAOSBK010032964.1:0-10252 GCA_027568895.1 Erythroxylum shatona | reverse complement strand
GTAATAAATCCTAAAATCATGTATCTAATTTTTCAGTGCCATTGGACAGTCTTTTCCAGTACCGAAAACCAATCAGTCCGCCACTTGGCAATTTTTTCGGTCCGGAAAGTTTCCCCGAAATTTTCTAGAAAACTTCCTAAAATTTTCCAAAAATGTAAAACACACATAAATCACTCCAATTTAATTTTTCAAGCACATATATCACATTTTTCACAAAATTACATTTATAGATACATATGCCGGAAAATGTCATGAATGCATGTACAGTCATGTGTATATACAAAAATTACCATTCACATATATATAGAGGCCATATTATGCATGAACATGCCGAGATACATTTAAACACTCATAACCCATCCCAAATTACGATTTTACCCTTCCCATCGGTGATGGGATGTTACAAGTAGTGGGATTGGCACCTCTCCTCCTACCCTATTCTCTTGGGCATCCCTCTAATCCGACAAATCTGGAGCACAGATCAAACTTCCTGTTCCCCAGGTGACTCAAGGCCAGCATTATGATCTTCTGAAGCCATCCTGGATAAGATAAGAACACATTGTTAGTTTTTTATTCATTCAATATGTCCCTAGAAACGTAAACCTGCTCTGATACCACCTAAAGTGACACTCCCAAGATTCTTAAACCACAATTAACCAAATAGTTCCCAAAACATACCATTAATCATCCAATTCCTCATTACTTCCAAAACAGATGATTGTTGTTAAACAAAAAAATATTCTATATAACACAACCACCTAAACTATTACATTCAAAGATATATACAATTGAACAAATTTAATCTACTGGCCCTACCTAAACTCCACCCTATTCGTCATGTATACTAGGGTTATTAGCAATCACTCGATCTCCTAAAAAAATAATGGTAAGGGGTGAGCTGCCTACTTAATAAGGATAACTGATCACACCCTTGAAACCAAATAACTCAATAGTTAATTATAAAACTTAGTTAAGAGACTAAAACATACATAGAATATGAATGTTCATAACATTACTCAGTCTAATCCAAACAATTAACAAACATCTCAAAACTTTTACCAAACAATGATTAATGCATATATTAATACATAACTACCATTTATGTTATATTCCATCATTAACTGAATTGCTTGGCCCCTGCTTAACTTAGTAGGCTTACATTCAATGATCTGTTGGCTTATCTCATTTCATCAAAATCTCTCATGAAGTGGACATGTAAATATATAAATATCGACACAGGGTACCTCAATCTCCCTTGGTACCTTGGTACTCCTCTAGTACCTAGACATCGGTATAAGATATCCCCAAGACTCAGGATATTCTGGTGCCACTTTGATACTTAGCCAGTAGCACAGGAACCAGCAACACAGGAAATCCCCAGGATTCAAGATGCCCCAATATTTGCTCCATAGATAGATACCTAGTCACCACTCACTCATATCGACAGAATCTATACATCTAAGACCATCAAATATAGCCTATCCTACGCAAGCCACTGATTCTCAATTTTTACTAGTTATTCACAACATATTATGAACCAATCTCTATTTAATTAACAGATTTTCCATAAAATTAACAAGCAATTCGTCTTATAAAATGTAACAAAATATAAAAATAGAATCATGAAACACCTTGACTTTGTTAATTATTAGTGAAATAAAATACACATAATCCATGTATGTAATTATTAGTCATAATTTAATTAATGACTAATTCAAAATGTAATTTATTAATAACAAAATGGTATTCTATTTTAAGAGTAAAGTCCAAAGTTATCCTTACCTTAATTTTAGACTCAACCAATTTATATTCCAATTTACTCCTTAATCAGATCGTCAGACCTAGACATTACAAAATTTTATTAGACTAATTTATGAAAAATTTCAACTCAAATACACTTAATAATGCAACATTATTCTCCTTTCTAATTTATTCTTAATTATTAAAATAATATCCTTACTAAACCTAACCACTATAATTATTAAAATACCCTTAATGAATTAAAATTCCTATTTTACCCTCATCCATTTTAATTAATACAAAAATGCCCTTTTTGGAAGTAATTTCCAAATTTACCCCTTTACTTTTTGCATTTCCTATTCTGCCCCTACATGCAACTTAAATTTTTGAAAAATGCATCTTTTTCAGCCTCTCCTCTTCTCTTATCTCCTATTCTTTTATCATTTTTTAACCACATTTTCTGCATTTTATCCCTTTACGAAACTTCAATTATTGTCTCAAATAATCACAAAATGCAACCCAATTATAATCTAGTGTAGGATGATCAAAAATCACAAAAGAAGACATAAAATGGCAGCTGGAAATTTACCTAAGTGTTAAGAGCTTTTAGGGTTGTTAACATCCACAATTTCCTCCAAATTTGCTGCAAAACAAACCCAATGAGAGAACATATAAGAGAAGTCTCACATGCTGGAAAACATGTACATTTAACACACTTACTAATTGGAACAGTTGAGAGAAAAGATGATGATGATGATGATTTTCATTGGTGTTTAATGCATTTCCAAATGCTGTCTTTTTATACAACTTAATAGTTATGGGATGGGTTGGGTTGGGTTGTTGGGTTTGTTTTATTTTATGGATGGGCTTTACAAGAAGAACTCAATAGACGTAATTCTAAAGGTTGACAAGCTTTAAAGCTTCTTTCCAAGAAATATTCTCCACAATAGATGCAAAGATTACGTATATGTAAACTAACTTGCAAGATTCTTAGAAGTCTTTAAGAAAAAATAAGACATCATAATTCAAAGAAGCTTTATTTATAGGCAAAAAGGGTTAAATGAACCTTAACATTTACATTGGTCTGTAAAATGGATCCCAACATTTCACAATGTTCAAATTAAATCCTGGCATTTATAAAACATTTAGAAAGAATCCTAACTTTAAAAGACATTCAGATTGAACTCTGATCACTAACAGTGTTAGGTTATTGTCAGTTATCTGCTGATGTGATTTTTTTTTTTAATTTTTTGGCTGTAAGACCCTCCAAAACATATTTTTAGATAGAGGTGGGTTCCACCTCTAGCGTAAATGCATGCATAAGAATCCATGGTTGTTACTGGAACAATACTTCCCTTAACAATTTATCCAACCATGTATCTTCACAAGTTTCACATTTAATTGACTTATACAATTTAATACATAGTCATGTATCAAACCAATTATATGCCCAAAAACCTAATTTTTCATATAAATATAATATTTTGATGGCAAATAAAAGGGCAATTGTTTTGAGACTTTGTGAAGGGGTAAAGCACTTACTCTTTGAAGACCCATAGAGGGCTAATCTTTTCTATTCCAGTTCAGAGGTAAAATTGATGCTGAGGATCACATTTAAGCATATTGTCATTATGTATCCTTGCTCTTTCTCTCTTGAAGAGTTATTTACATTATTTTATATCTATGGTTTTGGGTATTCATGTATGGATAATTGTTATTTTCGTTCTCGTTAGATTGTTTGTATACGAACCCATTGCTAGAATCTTGAATATAATATGTAATCATTGTGTTATAGATTTATTTGTGGAAACTAATGATGTTAAACTATTAGGGATAACATAACATAAGTTAAATGACCTGATCTTGTATGGTTATTGCCTAGATTGATATATTTTCCTTATTTGTAATGCGACTGTTTGATTAAATCTAAAGAGCTTATTCTAGGTTGTTCAATAGTTAGGTTTATTTAAAGAGATTGATTTAAGGAAAAATCAAGATTAACAGAGCTTATTGTTAATCTACAATCAATATTTCTAAAAGAAGTGTGAAAACAATATGACAATGACGTATGTTTATTTGTGAGTAGGTTAAGATTGAACCAGGAATCAGATCCTAAACACATTCATTACTTTCATTATTTTTAATTATTTTTATTTAATTTACTTTCGTTAGTTAATTTCATTTATTTTGTTATTCAAAAACAAGCAAAATCTCCCTTAACCTATACACTAATTTCCTTCATTGCAAAAGCTTTACATACACTTTCTGTGGGATCAACCTAGATTTATCACTAGCTATAGTTTTAAGTTTAGTTATTTTGTATAGTGATACAACGCACTACTGATTTTGGTGCCATTGTAGAGGAGTATGGTGTTTTAGTTGTAGTTTTTGATTTCATTTGGTGTTTTGTGTATATATTTGTTTATAATCATTTCTTTTAGTTGTTTCTTAATTTTTTCACATTTGTTAGTTTTGGTGTATGTAGTAATAAGATCTCCATGTAGAGAACATCTATAATTTGATTCGAATATCGAAAGGAAATTACGAAGGTTACGTAGTGAAACTAGAACAACTCAAGGAATACAATAAGGAATTGAACTTGAAGAAGCCATTACCGATCTAAAAACTTTAAAAGGGTTGGCTACTCCAAATTTGGCTCAAAGTCCTTTATGCATCACTTTTCCAAATTTTGCTAAAAATGTGGCTTTTGAGCTTAAAACTTGCCTAATCCATCTTTTGCCCAACTTTTTTAGTTTTGTAGGTGAGGATGCTGATAAGCATCTTAAGAAGCTCGATGTGGTTTGTCTTAGTATGAAACTTCCAGAGGTGACAGAAAGGCATATTATATTGAGAGCTTTCTCGTTCTCTTTAAAGGATGTGATAAAAGACTGACTTTTTGATATACCCCTTATGAGTATTAACACATGGATCCATGTGAAAAGGTTTCAAAAAAATAGTTTCCAATATCAAAGAAATCTAGTATACGAAAAGAAATATGTGGTATAAAGTAATACAACGGAGAAACCCTTTATGAGTATTGGGAGCACTTTAAGAAGTTTTGTACAAGTTGTCCCTATCACAACATATCATAACAACTCCTTATCCAGTATTTCTATGGAGAACTATTTCCTATAGAAAGGAATTTGGTAGATTCTACGAGTAGTAGAGCATTATATGAGAAGACTCCCATAGAGGCTAGGATTCTAATTGAGCATATGGCCTTGGACACCCAATAATTTAGCACTCGTAATGATGTTTATCGCATAAACAAGGTAAGTACTTCATCTATTAAACATCATTTAGATGAGCTAATGTCATTTATTAGAAAACTTGTAGTTGGACAGCCACAAGTAAAAGCGTGTAAAATATGTGTAAATATAAGTCACTAGACTAATGGGCGCCTGACCTTACAAGAAGGAAGCATAAAATACATCAATACTATGGGAGGGAATTTTCCTAACCAGTATAACCCATATTCTTATACATACAACCCAAGTTGGAGAGATCATCTTAACTTGAGTTATGGGGGAAATAAGTAGTTGAATTACCTCCCGAATAGGTTACAAGGAGTATAGCCATTCGAATCAAGGTAACAAGCCTCCTTTACCTTTGGTACGTAGTTAGAAGATATGGTTAAGTTTATTACAACTAACACTTTGCAATTGGAATAGGGTATGTAGCAGCTTCAATAAGATACCATATCTCAATTTCAGGAGGCAAATTTTAGCATTCATAATTTAAAGAACCAGCTGAGCCAAATAGCAATGGCAATAAACCGTCTAGAAGCCCAGAGGAGGAAAACTACCATCATAACTTGAGACAAATATGAAGAATGTTAGTACAATCACCTTAAGTAGTGGTAGGAAGCTTGAGAATCCTAAAAGAATTACTCAAAGGATGATTAATGAAGAAGACATTGAGAAGGAGCTCGAAGAAGAAAAGGGATATATCATCGAGCTCAAAGGTAAATGATAAAATCCCAATTATTGTAAAGACTAATCCTCTACCTTTTCCTAACAGGTTAACAATTTCAAATAAGGAGGATAGGGATAAAGAGATTTGGGAGAGCTTTTGGAAGGTTAGAGTCAATATCCCACTGTTAGATGAAATCAAGAAAGTGTCAAGGTATATAAAATTCCTCAAAGAATTATATACACATAAGTGAAAGTTAAAAGATAATGAAATGATTAGGATGAGTGAGACTATTTCTACAATTCTTAAAATGAAAATACGTCCCAAGTGTAAGGACCCAGGCATGTTTACTATTCCTTGCAAAATTGGTAACATTGAGATTAAATAGGATATGTTAGTTTTAGGAGCATCAATTAATGTTATGGCTCGTTCCATGTATGCTTCTAAAAATCTAGGGCCGTTAAAAAAAACTAGTGTTATCATATGATTGGCTAATTGTTCTAACGCTTACCCAAATGAGGTGATTAAGGATGTGCTTGTGCAAGTAAATGAACTAATATTTCCTACTAATTTTTATATGATTGTCATGAATGATGAAACTTCCAAAAATCCAATACCTATCTTACAAGGGAGGCCATTTCTTAACACGACCTAAACTAAGATAGATGTTTGTGAGGGTACCCTAATGATGGAATTCGATGGAGAAGTTACTCGTTTCAATATTTTTGATGTTAATAAGCATTGACATAATGACCACTATGTTTTTGCAATTAATGTGATTGACCTTTCAGTACAGGAAGATTGTAAGTAGAATCATACAAATGAACAAGAAGCATTTTCAACAAAAGAGAAGACCAAATCTTTTAATGTCTCATCAAAAAGCTTTATCATTGGTCAAAAGTGCTTCTTTATTGTGCTAAATATAAATTTTTTTGCATAAATATCGTCCTTATTATGTTGATCCTTGTGTGATAACTAATGTCTTTCCTTATGATGCAGTAAAGATTAAAAGTTTGAAAACAGGGAAGACATTGCATGTAAGTGGTCATTTACTCATGCCTTATCCTAATAAAGATCATGTGGAAAATACCAAAGTTGTGATTCCTGGAGATTAAAACTTCATAGCTTGATAAGGACAGCATGGAGTTGATCTAACAACCTGAAAAAAGGTGTTACCAGGGAGGCAAACCAATGGAAGTTTATTTTTTGTTATTTACATTCTTGCAATTGTGGTTTCGGTTAAATGCTCCATTTCTTACATTTAATGTTACATTGGAGATAATGTAAGTTTTAAATGTTGGGGTGGAGATCTTAGTTTCCATGCATATTTTAAGTTTGTTTGTTGCTTATGTTTGTTTTTTAGGTGTTTCTAAAATCAAACAAACAAACAAACAATTTCTCTTTTTCTATTGCTTTTAAAACTATATAGTTATGATTAGAGAGTGAGTTAACTAGAAAAATTTGTGGCAACTTAAGCATGTACTTTTAGTCTTGTGATTAGTCAATATACATTATCTTTAGAAGAATAGTGACTAGTGATAGACATAAGCCAGTGAGATTTTGAGCTTTTATAGACTGACACATCTATATTAGTCTCATTGTCTTTTATTTATTTGTGACCTTCATGGCATGTATATCCTAACTTTGCTTTGATTTTCTATTCAAGACCACATTTTTATCACATACATTAACATGAAAATGATATAAGCATTTTTTTTTGTTTCATAAGCTACATTAGCTAAATAGCCTACTTATTGATATGAATTTTCCATTTGATAAGCCCCTTTGAGTTTTATATGTCTTTTCTTTTTGTGCTAACTACTTTACATGCCCTAAACCTAACCAAATGTCCTACTGATGCTTCAAAGATAGTGGAGAATTTGTTAATTATTGAGGTTTGTTGATATGCAAAGTGTAAGTGTGGGGGTGTGCATATGTGTGGGTTAGTTATAATTGTTGGAATGTCATTTTATATCTTATCAATGAATTCCAATATTAATGTAGTTTCTTTCAATTTTTGTTGAAAAAAGAAAAGATAAAAGGAAAAAAAGAAAAAAAGTTCAAATCAAATTATCAAGGAGGAAATACATTTGTTTTACAAAGTTATTCATTATTAGTGTACATATGGATCTATCTTATTTAAACACATTTTGTCTACGCTTACCACTAGATCACTCATTTTCTAAAGGTGATGATTGTTGATTGATCATAAGTATAGGCATTGAATGCTAAGCCCTTGCTACGATTTTGGAAGTTATTTCTCTTTACTTATGGTTATCTATTCTTAGGAAATATGAAAATTGTGAAAGTGTTTAATTTGTGACTTTGATTTTGTTGTCTTACCTGACGACAATCAAAAGCTAAGTTTAGGAGAATTTGATGTTTGCTTAATTGTTTATACATTGACTTCTTAACATTAAGTGATTATTGTTGTGAAAGGCTTAAGATACTCATTTTAGTTCATATTTGATTTTAGGTATAATTTGGAAACATAAAAGCTAAAATGAGTTAAAAGCACATTCCTTGAGCTAACATTTTGATGTTCAAACTCAGTTACCCTTGTGGAATAAGAAGGAGATGGATTAGGACGAGGATTGGACAAGAAATTACAAGAAACACAACATTTCAACAAGAACTAGAAGATACACAGCCGTATATATACTTATATGGCCATATAAACATTAGGAAGACAATTTTGGACTTACACGGTTGAATACAAGGATGTGTATCCAACCGTGTATGTTCAAGAGTTTCACATTTAATTGACTTACATGATTTGATACACAGCAGTGTATTAAACCGTGTGCATGCTAGAAACCTAATTTTCATATAAATAGAACGTTTTGATAGTAAATGAAAGGGGAATCATTTTGGGACTTCATGAAGGGGCAGATCACTTACTTTTTGGAGACCCATGGAGGGCCAAGCTTCCCTATTCTAGTTCGAAGGTAAAATCGATGCCAAAGATCTCATTTAAACAAATGGTCATCGTGTATCGTTGTTCTTTCTCTCTTTAAGAATTATTTACATTATTTTATATCTATTAATTTATGTATTTGTGTATGGATGATTATTATTCTCATTCTCATTCTCATTAGATTCTTTGTATATCAACTCATTGCTAGAATCTTGAATATAATATGTAATCATTATGTTATAGATTCATTTGCAGTAACTAATGGTGTTAAATCATTAGGGATAATGTTAATGACCCAAGCTTGCATAATTATTGCTTAGGTTGATATGTTTTCCTTATTTTTAATATGATTGTTTAATTAAATCTAGAGAGCTTGTTCTAAGTTGTCCAAAGGTTAGGTTTAGTTAAAAAGCTTATTGTAATTAAACACGATCTAAAGAAAAATAGGGATTAACAGAGCTTGTTGTTAATCTAAGATAAATAGTTCTAAGAAAGGTGTGAAAAACAATATGATAATGACGTATGCTTATTTATGAGTAGGCTGAGATTGAACCGAGAATCGGATCCTAAATTTATTCATCACTTTCATTATTTTTAACTGTTTGCTTTAATTTACTTTCGTTAGTTATTTTCATTTTATTTTGTTATTCGAAACCAAATCAAACCCCCTTATCCTAAACACTAATTTCTTTCATTGCAAAATCTTTACATACATTTTCTATGGGTTCAACCTAGACTTATCAATAGCTATAGTTTTAACTTTAGTTATTTTGTGAAGAGTTACAACGTTCTACCCTATTCAAATCATTGTTCTTTAGAAATGTTAAAATGGCATAAACAAATTATAGAAAACTAGGATAAGATAATGAAAAAGAGGATTGAGAAGTTTGTTGTTGGGAATCCTAAAAATTAGAACATATTATGAAACTTTAAATTCTCAAATTTAATCCAAGAACTTTTCAAGAATAAAATGAAACTTATTGAGAGGGAAAAAAAGAGTAGTTGGCTAGGTGGTCTGACGGTGGAGACACCACTAGTGCCAAGGTGGATGGTGGTATGACTCACGGGGGGGCAGTGATTGTCAACTACTGTGCTAACTACATGAGGGAGAGACGATGTTGGGGTTGGCTGGGTGTCTGGCACGCTAGAGACAGAGAGGAGAGATAATGCAAAAAAATGGGAGAATTTTAGAGAATCAAAGTTCAAAAGCGAGGGGGTGCTGGGACGAGTGGGTGGGTATTTGTTAATTAATTTTTGTTTAGAAATAAGTCATTTAACATTTTAAACTTTACAAAAATACCAGCTGGTACTATATGAAATTATCGATACCGACAGTACTAAAAATAGAATTTTATATCATTTTTTGATCGGTATGATATGAAATTCATAAGTTTTCTTCCAAAACTCTTTTTAAAATCCTACTATAACTCTTCTTTTAAGGTAAAGAATAACTTTAGTATAATATTTTCCTTATGAAGAGAAACATTTTTATAATATTCCTTTAAGGTGAAGAACCTCAATAGCACTTGAAACACCCTTAAGAATAATATAAGACCCTATAAATGTTAATAACTCAAAATATCTCACTTTATCACTTTAATATACCAAAAAGGCTCATTTACACAAATTTGAAACAATAATGATCAAATATTTGATAAACACTTAAAAATGTTTATATAAGAC
>JAOSBK010032963.1:0-10254 GCA_027568895.1 Erythroxylum shatona | reverse complement strand
TACGGTCAACGGGGCCCAGAATACGTTTGGTATCAGAGTAAGAAGAGATTTCAAGGAACTACACTCAAGTATGATGGTGTTTGTTAAGAGGTTGGATTACGGAAACGGGATCCAACAGTCCCTATGATTGCTTTTTTGAAAGGATTTGAGTTCCTATTTTATTTCCATCAGCTTTTTGTTGAATTGGTAAGAGGCATAACCATTGACCTAATACTCTAATCCCTTAGTACATCTTTTTGGAACCCATCCATACTACTAATGTATTCAAAGAATCTAAATAGAGGACCCTTTAATTTCCCATTAAGATTCAAATCTCCACAGGGGAATGGTTTGAGCAAATATTGCTTTTAAAATGAACTATGTTTTAATTGAATTTTTAGAGCTATAATAAGTTGACTAAAGCTCTTGCTAATTTTCTTCTTTCTAACCATTGATTCTAATGATTATTGGACCATGTGAATAATCTTCTATTATGGCTAAGATCAATGGATTCCAAAATCTGAAGATAAGTTATAAATTCCCCATAAGGTTTTCCTGAGTATCTTTTGCCTTCAGATTCTAAAGCTAGTAATATACAATTAAAGTCACCAACAATGAGCTAGGAATCATTCACTACATTATTGTATTGTACTAAATCATTCCACAAAACAACTCTTTGGAATGCAAACTTTATACATATATAAAAGTAACTATGCCTTTCCCATACCTTTAATTTCAACTAAAAGATGAACATATTCATAAATGCATTAGTAATTAAAAGATGAACATATTCATCAATGCATTAGTAATTCAACACTAAAATTTTATTTGGATTAAATGTAATGACAACCATTCCTTTATAGTGCCTATCATAGTTGTTAATGAGCTTTGAAATGAGCCTTCAACAACCACAAACATAGATAGTTCTTCCTCTTTAATTTTGTTTTTGAAGAACAAATAAGTTTCGATTTATTTCCTTAATATGATTAGCTACTACTTGCTATTTTTGGGGATCATTAGAACCCCTAACATTCCAGCAAACATTGTCATTAGTTCTTAGATGATTTTTTGCATATGGACTTAGCTTTTCACTAAAATTTCTTCTTTTCGATGGACATAAGAAGCTTCTTAAATAACATAATCATAAACTAAAAGGATGTTAGGATGTTGCTCTGATAATCTAACTTCTTGAATTACAAAATCATCAATAGACTACATTAGATTTTCCCTTTTGAATTAACTGGGAGATGGAGTAGACACATCATTTGAGCTAGGAACTTCTGTATTCTGATTATGGGGTTTAACATTAAGGACAGAAGTAATATGAACCACACATGAATCCTTAAAAACATCTATTTTAGAACTTATAAATTAAACATTTTCCAAATCTATCAATTCATCATAAAAACCAGTTTTGAATACCTTTCCTATTGGCACCAATTTCTTCCTTTATTAAGCTAAAGATAGCATCCATTAGTAAAAGACTTTAATAGTTTCCTCCACTAACTTATCCTCTACTCCCAATCTCATTAATGGAACTTCTTTTGATAGGTTACAATCCTTTTTATCACCATTGCAGATTCTTGCACATCCTATACGTTTTCTTGATGAAGTTGCTTCCTCCATACATAATAAATTGCCTATAAAGAATCCAAGGAGATTTAACCATTTAGTGGACCAATATTTTTGTTTTAATTTTAAAACCCAAAATTGAAAATGTTTATGCTTAATATCTTTAATTTTAATGTCATGTTTCCACATTTTCACAAAGATTGGAAAACCGTTCAAATGTTATAGTCCCTCTTTTATAACTTTAAGGCTTGTTCCTTTAAGATGAAATTGAAAAGGAAGTGATGATCCTTACTTAGTAATACTTTTTGCATGGTCATTTTTAAAGTCTATAGTTTCATCACTTGGAAGGTTGGTCACTTTACAGGAAAGAAATCGGCCAGTGTAGACTCCTATAAATTTCCACCTTACTTTAAGATCTCAATAGCAAAAGAAACAACGGCTGAACTATCCCTAATAGTAGGTGGAATGTACTAGAGAGAAGTGCTAGAGGTGTCACCAAGCACTTCTTTCTAGTTGAAAGGTTTTAATGAAGAAGAATAAGTGGAAGCTAGTGCACTAAGCACTTGTTTCTAGTTAAGAGATTTTAATAAAGAAGAAGAAGAAGAAGAAGAGGAAGCTTGGGCTTTCAAAACCTTTATAGGTTGGTATGGTGGAGAGGGAGCTAGGGGATGGAATAAGGGAGTTTTTGAGCTTATGCAGGATAAGGAGAGGCAAAGGGTACAAAGAGAAAATCTAGTTGGAGCATGGGAAGGGAAAATCTAGTTAGGGCATGGGAATAACTTATGTAAGGACTATAGAAAGCATAAGCCATTCAAGGATAAGGAGCAAGCAGGCTAGTGCGAAAAAAAGTAGAAAGACACCTTACAATAAATGGTATTAACATGGTCAAAAGTAAAAAAACAAGACCCTTCAATCCACTAAATACCCCTTTGGACTTAAAAAGAGAGAGATGAGATAAGTAATAGAAGAAAAAAGGTTGGAAATGGAGAAAGGAAAGAAAAGAAAAGTTGGAACTCATAAGGATTAAGTTGGAGACAGAAGGAAAACAAAGGAGTAGGATAGCTGCTGGGTAGGGAAATGTAGAAGAAAATGGACAGAGAAAAAGAGTTAGAAATTGTAACATCCTATTACCCATGTTAAGGCTAGAATAATATATATGAGAGACTACTGAGAGATTAGAAAGTGTATTTCATGCTCATGCATATTATGGCATACACATACGCATGATTATTGAAATTTTATGCATTAAAATAATTGTAAATTCATTAATTGACATTTTCAAGGTATAATTGATTTACATATGTGGTATGTGATTATGTTGAGAATTGTGAATTATTCGTATTGAAAACTAATGTGGGAAGTGCTGGTTATTGAATTTAGAATTTCGGTGAACTTTAGGAAATTTAAAAAATGTTGGATATTACTAGACTAGGAAAAGTGTGATGTATCAAGTCAAGTGATAAATGGAAAAAGAAATGAGAATCAAATGATATTGAAAATTTAAAGACAATTAGGAGAAAGACTGAACTAGTTAAATCAGAAACTACTTAAAGTCTTAGAAATTAGACAAATGGACAAGTAACAAGGGTCACTTGCCAAGCCAAGCCAAGCTAAGCCAAATCATACTAAGTCTATTATTCTTTTCATTTGAAAGACCAAGTCACGATTTGCTCTTGACTTATCTTCCTTCTTCAAGCTTCTTCTTCTTATTTGCCGTCATTTCCACTTGCCCCAAGAAAACCTAACCTATTCCACCTTTAAGATGGTGTACATGAGTTGCATGAAAATTAGGGATTTTTTATTTTTTTGAAGAATTTGGAGTTTTAACAAGTAAATAATATGTTCATCCTTATGAGTAGATGAATGTGAGATAAATTTCGTGATTATTTGTTATTAAATGATCATAAGAAAAATAGACATTTTTCATAAACATCGTGGATAAGGGATAAAAATGTGGATGCATTGTTTTTATGGATTTGATGATCATTATGTTATAAAATAGTGTAGAAATGATTTTTGGAGTTGAAAGATCAATAAAATCATGTATAAAGTAGTGCAAAAAATTAGATTCTATTTTGGTGATATACGTATATGCTTGTTTTCACTATTATTTTACGAATTTTTAGGTGTTCCAAAAATGAACTGAAAATAAGATTGGAGTTAAGGAAAAAGTTGATGTTGTGCTTTAAGAATGATAAAAATGAAAGTTAGAGAAGAAAATAGAGAATGTACAAAAGATGAAAAAATGAAGTAGTGAAGAAAGTGCAGAATAATAATGATATGAGTGAGTGTGATTTTCTATTTTTAATGTTTATTTTTTAATCTGGGATTTTGGATATGTTTGTGGATGATTGAAGTTTAAAGGAAGTCGAAATGGGGGGAAAGTATAAGATTAGAAATGGAAGACTAAGGAAAGAAACAAAAGAAGAAGAAAATTGTAGTGTTTCGAAAGAGGAATTGCACGATCGTGGCATCGCGTGAGGAACTAGAATATCGCGATCATGCTAGTGCATGATCATGACTTTTATGGCTACCAAAGGGAGACTATTTCCAGCATTGCTTATCCTTTTGACCATAACTTCTTCTCCCGACCTCCAAATGACATGAGATTTAGACCAAAAAACTAATAACACATTGTTCTTCCTCTCCACCAAAATTTAAGGCCATCTGAATTCATTCGGAAAAGATTGATTGATGAACTTTGGATGAACTGTGTTGGAATTTGATAAATCGAGTATTTTCACTGAACATGCTTTAATATTTTTGACATATTTTAATCTTTAGATTTCAAAATGGAATAATTTTTAATTTACATTAAACTAGCAACATAGGACTATAATGTTTTATAAGAAATTAAATTTGAATTATATCCTTAAGATAACTTTGTATTATCGAATAAAATGTATTGATGTAGTATGGAAAGGTGATAGCCTATACATCGAGACAACTAAGGTCTCACGAGATTAACTATCTAGTACTTGATTTAGAGCTTACTACGATCGTCTTTGTTGTAAAGATATGGAGACATTATTTGTATGGAGGGACATTTCAGATATTGATCATAAGAGTTTGAGATATTTGCTGAGTCAGAAGGAATTAAACATGAGATAGAGGAGATGGATAGAGTTGTTGAAAGATTATGACTGTACGATCGAGTATCATCCAGGAAAACCTGATATGGTGATTGATGCTTTGAGTAGGAAGTCTGCGTAGCTCAGATTTAGTTATTGAGGTTACCAAACTTGATTCAATTGAGAGCTTTGAATGTGGAGTTGAATCTAGAACCTAACGAAGCATTGATAGCTACATTGAAGTTGAGACCAATATTACATGACAGTATTAGAAGAGTTCAGGGTAAAGGTCCTGATATGGTGAAGCTCATTAAGCAAGTTAGGATAAACCCAGATTCTGAGTTTGAGTTGAGGGATGAGACACTATGGTTAAAACAAAGGCTATATGTGCCTAATGCCGATGATCTGAGGAAGGAAATTCTAGAGAAAGCTTATATAGCCTCTTATGCTATACATCTTGGTACCATCAAGAAGCAAGTAGACAAGTTTGTCAATAAATGTATAACATATCAGTAGGTTAAGGCTAAGCATCAGGCTCTAGTTGGAAAATTACATTTTATGCCTATTCCAGAGTAGAAATGGGAACGAATTACCATAGATTTCATTATGGGATTTTCAAGGACTCCAAGGAAGAACGATGTTATATGAGTTGTGGTGGACCGATTAACTAAGTCAGCTCATTTTTTACTAGTTAAAGAAAATAACTCACTTGACTAATTAGCCTAGAGGTACGTGAATGAGGTAGTTAGATTGCATGGAGTTACGATGTCAATTTTATCGGATAGGGATCCCATATTCACTTCGAGATTTTGAAAGAGTTTGCAGTCAGCTATAAGTACGAAGTTAAACTTCAATGCTGCATTTCATTCTCAAACAGGTGGACAGAGTGAGAGGATAATCAAGATTATTAAGGATATGCTCAGAGCATATGTATTCGAGTTTCAAGGAGTTGATCAGTACATAACTTTAAGTGAGTTTGCATACAACAAACACTATCCCAGTAGTATCAGGATGGCATCGTATGAGGTACTGTATGGCAGAAAATGTCGATTGCCACTATGTTGGGATAAAGAGGGCTTAAGAATGGCTGAAGGCCCATAATTGATATAAGATACTATGGGCAAGGTGAAATTGATCTGAAGCTAAATTAAAGCAGCTCAAGATAGATAGAAGAGCTATATGGATCAACACCATAAGGATATGTAATATAGTGTGGGAGACAAAGTTTTTTTAAGAGTGTTACCTTAGAGAGGAGTATTAAGATTCGATAAAAAAGACAAGTTAAGCCCTAGGTACTTTGATCCCTATGCGATTATTGAGAGGTTAGGACCTTTGGCATACAAGTTAGCTTTATCGAGTGAGATGTCTCAGTTACATAATGTATTTCACATGAGTATGCTCTGAAGATACCGATCGGATCTAACATATGTGTTACTGGCTTAAGAGATTAAGGCTACTAGTAATCTAACTTATGTTTAGGAGCTGATCAAGACAGTGGGATTGCAGATCAAGCAGTTGAGGAACCCCAATTCGTGAAAGTCCTTTGAAGAAGTCACTTGAATGAGGAAGCAACTTGTGAAATAGAGGAGCATATGAGAAGACAATATCCTCATATGTTCGAACAATCAAGTAAGAATTTCAAGGACAAAAATTCTTTTAAGGAGGGGGGAATTGTAACATCCCATTACCCATGTTGAGGCTAGAATAATATATATGAGAGATTACTGAGAGATTAGAAAGTGCATTTCATACTCATGCATATTATAACATACACATATGCATAATTATTGAAATTTTGCACATTAAAATAATTGTACATTCAATTGACTTACATACGCAGTGATTATGTTGAGAATTGTGAATTATTTGTATTCAAAACTGATGTGGAAAGTGTAAGTTACTGAATTTAAAATTTTAGTGAACTTTAGGAAATTCCGAAAAAGTTGGATATTATTGGACTAGGAAAAATGTCACGTGGCAAGTCAAGTGATAAATGGAAATAAAAATGAGAATCAAATGATATTGAAATTTTAAAGACAAATGGAGAAAATTTTGGAGAAAGATTGAACTAGTTAAATGAGAAACTAGTTAAGGTCTTAGAAATTGGACCAATGGACAAGTGATAAGTGTCACTTGCCAATCTAAGCCAAATTGTACTAAGTCTACTATTCTTTTCATTTGAAAGACCAAGTCATGGTTTGTTCTTGACTTATCTTTCTTCTTCAATCTTCTTCTTCTTCATGGTTTTTAATTCACCAAACCTTCATCAACTTTGTATCTTGCTTTGATTTGTCCATTACTACTCCTATTTTGATGTCATTTCAATTTGCCCCAAGAAAACCTAACCTAATCCACCTTCAAGATGGTGTATGTGAGTTATAATAAAATTAGGGATTCTTGATATTTTGAATAATTTGGAGTTTTAATAAGTAATATGTTAATCCTTATGAGTAGTATCAATGTGAGATAAATTTGGTGATTATTTGCTATTAAATGATCATAAGAAAATAGACATTTTTCATGAACACCGTGGATATGGGATAAAAATGTGGTTGCATTGTTTTTATGTATTTGATGATCATTAAGTTATAAATAGTGTAGAAATGATTTTTGGAGTTGAAAGACCAATAAAATCGTGTATAAAGTAGTGTAGAAAATTAGACTATGTTTTGGTGATATATGTATATGCTTATATTCAATATTATTGTATGAATTTTCGAATGTTCTAAAAATGAACCAAAAATAAGTTTGGAGTTCAGGAAAAAGATCACGTTGTGCTTTAAGAATGATAAAAATAAAAGTTAGAGAAGAAAATAGAGAATGTACAAAAGATGAAAAAGTGCAGTAGTGAAGAAAGTACAGAAAAATAGTGATATGCATGCGTGTGAATTTCTATTTTAGATGTTTACGTTTTAATATGAGATTTTAGATTTATTTTTGGATGATTGGAGTTGAAAGGAAGTCGAAATAGGGGGAAATTATAAGATTAGAAATGGAAGATTAAGAAACGAAAGGAAAGGAAAAGAAAATTGCAGTGTTTCGGAAGAAGAAGGAAAAGCACGATCATGCAGAATTTTTAAAGAAAGATGGAAAAGATCATGCACTTTTGTGATGCCTCTTATGGGGTCATGATCGTTCACTCGCACATAATTATGACATTACATATGGGACTAGAATATCGCAATCATGCATGTACATGTTCATGACTTCTATGGCTACCGAAGGGAGACTGTTTCATACATCCCTTATCCTTTTGACCATAACTTCTTCTTCCGAGCTCCAAATGACATGATATTTGAACCAAAAAACTCATAACACATATTTTTTCAAACATCCCTTATCCTTTTGATCATAACTTCTTCTCCCGAACTCCAAATGACATGATATTTGAACCAAAAAACTCATAACACATTTTTCTTCCTATCCATTAAAATTTAGGGTTATCTGAATCCATTCAGAAAAGATTGGTTGATGAATTTAGGATGAAGTGTGTTGGAATTTGATAAATGGAGTATTTTCACTTAACATGCTTCGGTAGTTTGGCCATATTCTAATAAATATATTTCCAAATGGAATGATTTTTAATTTAGATTAAAATAGAGACATACATCTACAATTTTTAAGATGAAATTAAAATTTAATTATGTGATTATTGGTCTTGAAATTTAGCATGAAGTTCAGTTTTGGCTTAGGCTGCAACACTACCCATAACAAAAATTTTGTCTTGTAGTTGTCAAATAAACTGTATTGGTATAGGCTGACTTAGAAAAAGTTTCACAAAAGTTGTATATTATTCTCTTAGCATTCAATTGGTGCAAAGTTTGTAATTTTTGGATATTGTAATTAAGAGATACGAGTTGTACAACTTGGAGTGCACGACCATGCAGTAGCCAAAATTTCAAACATATACAGTCCGAAGTATTTTGAGTATAAATTTCATAATACGAATTAAATTGTATGATATAGGTGTCATTAGAAATTTAAGACATAGGGGAACAATTTTCTAGGAGAAAGTGTTGCCAAATTACATCATTATTCTGGTCAAATTGATCATGTAAAGTTGATCCAAAAGTATGTTTTTGGAAATTTTTGAAATGATCATTTGGGTTATGAAATTAGATTCAGAGTGTTTTATTGAGGAATAAACCTTAAGTTCAATTGATACTTAAGTGGTTTTGATATTTGAATGAAATTGTGACGTGAATAATGGAAAGATACCCAAAATGTCATTGAACACGCATTATACATATTTCATATACATAAATGTGCACAAATGAATATCTATGCAATTGTGTAAAAATGTGATATGTCTAAATTGTGCAAAATTGTGACATATGTATATTCTTGTATTTTTGTGAAGAAGAAATAGCTCAAAGTTCAGTCAGTTGGAACTGAGGGATTTAGTTAGACATTTGTACAATTCCTTTTTTAAGTAGCGTATTTTGTATTATGTTTGGATTATGTATATATATTCGGATGATCTGGTAATAGCTACGTTGTATATTTGGTTTTTATGAAATGAAATGAGGAATTTGCCCTTAAAATATTATGTCGTTTTTTTATGATTCCATAATTAGGATAGTGGCATGAGTGCTCTAGCATGCCACTTTTATGGGATAAGTATTCGGATATCACTCAAGATGTCAGGTACATGACTTGCAAAAGTAGGATGCTACAGAAATGGAGTAAGGAAAGTACAAGAAACTGAAACTTACACAAAGCTTGGGCTAGAGGAGAATGGATAATGATAATGTATGAGCAAACATGCTTGAAATTAGCTTTTATCCAATGCTTACATCAATATTTGCATCATGATTTAAACTTAAGAAACTAACTCTTTTCCAAGTTTGTTATTTTTCAGGAAGTTGTTTATCATATAAAATGAGCATGGACTTCTTATTCATTAAAAGTAATAAAGTCGATCAAAGTTCTAAAATGAATTGGAGGCTTTATGGTTAACAATTTGATAAAACAAGATATTATTCCCCAAAAGTAGTATTTGAGTCTTCCATAAGTGGTCACATTAGAACCATGCATAGTAGCATGAAAGAGTTTAAATAATACTTTAATTGTTGGGACCCGATTTTGAAACCGGAGCCCAACCGTAAAACGGAATCACACATCGAAAAATAAAGCGGCGGAAAGCAAAAGAATAGACCACAAGAAGCGAAAATGGGCCAAAGAAAATCGAAATGGCTTGGAATCAACGAAAGCAAAACACAACGGAAAACATACAGTGGAAACCAAAGGAATCTTTCGAAAAACAAACGTGAAAACATAAAGCGTGGGCACGTGAAAACATAAAGCGAAAACAAATCAAAAGTGGAATCGAAGGAACGGATTTACAAAATCTCGAAATCAAAGAAACCAAAATGGTTCAATCAACTTAAAGTCAAATTTCGACATCCGGGAGCGCAAACTTTTTAAACAAAACAAACGTGTCACATTGGAAAACTATAAGATAATCGGTCTAAACCAATACAAAACGGTGTAAATTTTTTTTTCATTCTTTATTCAATTTCATACAAAGCAACTCAAATTCCCATTTGGAATTCATCAATTCCACAACCTCAATTCATTTCATTCTTCAAATTCATCATTTAAAAATCTTATCTTTCTTTTACCATCAAAA
>JAOSBK010032962.1:0-10254 GCA_027568895.1 Erythroxylum shatona | reverse complement strand
TTAAATGTTATGGGTATTGTTAAATTGAAACTAGAATGATGAGAAATGTGGGATTGATGACTTGATTATGTGAGTTGGGTGTGTGTGACATGGATGGTGAAAAATATATGTAAATGTCATGTTTTTGCAATTGTGAATGATCCTTAATGACCCATGATTTATTATAGAGGTGTCTTGGGGAGTTGGATGATCCATATAATGGTGTTAGGATGAGTGTAGAAAATCAATTATGAATGGGAAAACGTATGTGTTTTGTTTTTGGTTAATAATCAAATATAAATCATGAATTGATTTATGAATGTTTTGGATTTGAAATGGGGTTGAGAATGAGGAGTGATGAGGTCAAAAAGGTGATCTTGGTATGAGTTGTGTTGGGATAAGAATTGGAAACAAAATATGGTAGTTGAGCTGGAAAATGTTGCAGCAATATAATCTTTGTGTATGCTTTAGTTCTTTAACCATAACTTTTTCTCTAGTTATCCAAATGAGATGATTCTTAATTTGGAGTAAACTAGAGACATATGGATACATTTTGCATGAAGATGTCAAATTTAAAATCTGTCTTTAAAAGTCTCAAAATCTTACCTGAAATTGAAAAACTGGGTTTACTTCTGTGAAAATTCATCGCGGCAAACTCCTTGCTTCGATGCCTTGAACTCGAAGGATTTAGCTAGGATTCCTTTTGGGAAAAGTTCGTTGCAGCTAACTCTAGGTTTTGCCGTGGTGAACTTGTGAATATTATTCGAGAATTCCTCTCTGGGGAAGTTTGCCGTGGTGGACTCCTGACTTCGCCGCGGTGAACTTCTCTCTCTACTAAATATATTTTGGTATTTTAGGCATAACTTTTTCTATAATTATCTAAATGAGATGATTTTTAATTTGGAATAAAATAGAAACATAGGTATACAAATTGTATGATGAAATAGAGTTTTAATTCAGTCTCTAAAAATTTCAATTTCTTGATAGAAATTGAGTGTAGGGCACTGTTCTTGTATAAGAACAGTCCGAAAATGTTTGAGAGATAAATTTTAGATTTCTGAACCAAATTGAATGATCTTAGTGTCATTATAAACTTAATACAATGTGGAAATTTTTTCTAGAAGAATTCATTATCAAATTATTGCATTTTCGAATCAAAATCACCATGGAAAATTGACCCAAAGGTTTGGAATTTTGGAGGCGATATTGGAAAGAATAAAAGTTTGGATATTGTATGATTATATAATGTTAGAATAACATTAGTGAATGAATTGTTAGTATTAAAGCATCAAAGACATGTGTATAATGGAAATAAAGATATTCATATGATTGTAGTTGTGATTCAAAGGAGAGGAGTAATGGTATCAAGCTGAAGTGAATGAGAAATTGTTATTATAAAAGCAAATAATGCTAGAAAATAAATGATGAGTGATTGAATTATGAATTTTGATTCTAATAGTTTTTATTGAGGTGTAAACTTACGTACAACTTATACTTAGGTGATTTTTGAAATATGATTGATAATGTGACGAGAATAATGGAAAGATACCCGTGATTGTCAAAGAATCCATTGTACATATTCCATATTTGGCAATAAATGAATGCTTATAATTGTTCAATTATTAATGTGTGTGCAATGTGTGTATTGTATAATTTTGGATGTGTAGGATAAACGTCCACATTCAGAGGTTTACAGAATTGGAAGCAAATGCTAAACTAGAGCATACTTTGAGTAGACCTAGATGGTCTCATTTCATTGTTTGTTTTGTTTGAATTTTGTATTAATTGACTATTGAATGCTCATGTGAATGTGACGAACTATATGCTTCATGATATGATTGACTAAAAATGTGAGATGCATTCCATACATGAATGCATGATCAGATAATGGGAGTTGTGACTAAAGTAGCCAACGATCAGAGCTTAATAATACTCATAGTGTGAAAAGAGCCTCGAGCTCATAAAGTGATTCAGAGCCTCAGGCTCAACATTTAATGAGTCCGGTATCCAATGGATACAGGACATGTTAGGCACTCAGACACAACAAAGTAATAAATGAAAAGTGGGTCTCATGCAGACTGCATATGCATAATATGAATGATTAAATTTTACTGAATGTGAAATGTGAAATGATGTGAATGTGATTTATGTGTTATGTCTGGGTGAGCCATCGATGATGGTCACTTATTGAGTTCGTAAAACTCACCTAATTTTGTAAATATTTTTCAGGATTAGAAGAATACCCCATTAGGAAAACGGGAGTATCCCTACAGTATATAAGTAAGGGATAGAGGTTGGGATTAATTCGTGTCTACATTATATTTCTTTTGTTTTGTATGGAATTATATATTCCGTAAATTTTGTATAAAATTATGTATTCCAAAAGTTTTGTAAAAATGTGTATATGATTTATGTTGTAATGTAAATACTTTATGACTAAAGTATTTTGTTTTTATGAAAGGTCCCAAATGGCTATTGAAAATTATGTTGATTGTATTGTTATGACTAAAAAAGTTTGCGCATAAAACGGACCCAGTTTGGTTATGGATTTCTTCATATTATGATTGTAGTTTCAAAAAAATAAATTTACACTGAGTTTTGACTGATTGAGTGTTCTAGCACACTACCCTCACTGGGTATGGACTCAGATATCACGCATGATAACAGGTACGTGTCTTGCGAGAGTGGGGTGCTACAATCTTGTTTGTACTTTTTATACACTTAATATCTAGACCATGTTCATCCTTTGGGACACAAATGTTTGAGCACCTAACTTTAGCCCTAAAATGGTTCAAAAAATAACCAGTCCATGGAAAGTTCTGCATAAATTTCTCAATCTCTTTAATTATTTATTGAGGCATGAACAAATGATAACACCAATAAGTGTGAAGGCTATTAAGGATAGCTTATATGAGTTGTAAATTTCCTACATAGGAAAGAAGCTTGTTATTCCATCAATTAATTTTAATATTAATGGAATTAAAGAGCAGTTGGTAATCTTAATAGGATTATCTTTTATCTAAATTTTGAATCCCTAAGATAATTAAAAGGAAACTCTTAATGTTTCAGCCTTCAAATTATAGTGAGTAAGCTAATGAGAATTATCGAATTAAAGGAAATGTATATGCAACTCTTATTCTCATTGATTGTAAGACTAGAGAAACCTATTGAAGATATTTACGAAATCTGTTAATAAGTTTATCGAAGTATTATCAGCTCTATAACAGGATCCACCTAACTTATTACCTTTGACAATTTGAAATATTTGGTTATCTCAACATTAATAAATATACCAATTGAAAGAGTCCAATAAAATATCTTGGTTAGAAATCCAAAAGAATTTAGTGAATTTGAAATAAATCTCTAATTAACTAAATTAAATTTCTTATAAATGTCAATAATTAAAGAGTAACTCTTTGTTGGTTTTTTGTTCTTATATCCCTTGAATAATTCCTGAGCTAGTATAATATTATCCCCAATACTTCTCCCTTCCATGTAAGCACTTGGACTTCCATTAATAAAGCTCTTTAACACCATTTTTAATCTCAAGGCAGGTAAAGGAAATAATATTATAAATCACATTAAAACAAGAGACTGACCTAAAATCATTAAGAGAACTTGGATTTGGATTTTTAGGTATTAAGCAAATACGAGTATTATTCAACTCACTCAATAATCTTCCATATATAAAGAATTATATGATAGCTTTAGCTATAAAATCACCTGTTAGTGTTTATAGTGAATATGTTTGATCTTTATTAAAAAGAATGGGCTAGTCATATCCTCTTTGAGTTATTGAGATAAAACTGCTGGAATAAACTCCATTAATTCATGTAGATATTAGTAGTGATTTTGAATGTGGCTACAAGATTTTTGGAGTGACTATATGCTAATTCTTTAAGCTCAACTCATTCCTAAAAGGTTTCTCCATTACCACTCATTAGAGAACATATCTTGTTTAAGTCCCTCCTACTAATAAAGGCATTAAAGAAAAATCTAGTTCTGACACCATTCTTCACCAATTAATTTTAGTTCTTTGTCCCAACAAAGAAAAGAAGTTATCAATTGCTTGGATATAAGCTTTAAGAGTTATTCTCCCTTTTTGCCTCACTCTTACATCATTGTGCAAAAGGTCTATAATCTACTAAATATTGCAAAGATCTTCTTTAGCATTGGTTAGCCCTACTACATTTAGACAATATTTAAAGCTTTCATTTCTATTTTTGTAATTATGTCACCCTTAGCCTTTAAAGATCTTTAGTCAAATACTAGCCAGGTGTAGTTCACAATAGAGTTAATATTAGACAATTTCCTCTGAAGAAAATTCCTTTGGAATTCATGATTCATAATATACACAAAGGTTACCCAAAAGATATTGGGATCCTAGTCTATAGTGATCAATATATGGATAAATAATTAGAGCTTATAACCTGATTAATGGTAACTCTATCAAGATTGTAAGCCACATGGATTTTCTCATTATGGTGTAATTGATGGTTAGAAAAGACACTACAAGTCTTACTAAACAACTATTTGTTAGAATGGAGTTTTTTTTGTCCTTTATTATATTTAGTCTTCAAAATTCCTATTAAACCAAACTTTTTAGACAATAGATAGTCAGGTATCATCTTCTTTTTTTTAGAGATATTCAAGCCACTAACTCTTTAAGCTAGGATTATGAGGTTTAAGTAGGGTTTTGGGGTCCCCTTTTACTAGATTTCCTATCAAACTTCCTTTTGGTTGGAGTTAGATTTGAGTTACCAATAATAGACTACCATAGCTCATTATCCTTTATTAAAGTATCCTTATTAACCAGAATATGGATGTGCTCCTAAGATTCCATATTAGCCAATATTTTCTTGGGAGAGTTTTAAATATGAACTATATAATTCTCAAGGCTAGGATATATAATTAAGTTCATTACTATTTCTAGGATCTATCAGTATAATTTATCTTTTTTCTCTATAAATTTAGTATAATTTGTAGTTGAGGAGGTAAATCGATTATCTAGGTTATTTATAGTAGTGCTTTTAGTAATATCTTGCTTAGGAGGAGCTCATTCATGGTTTGGTACTTTGTGGACTTGGCTTTGAATTTTATCTTATAAACTTAGTTGGGAAATTTTTATAGTGACTTCACCTTCATTACTTTCTTTCAATGATGAAAGTGTTCCTCGATAGATGAAACAATACTTGGTCTTCTATAAGTTCTTCACTATTACTGAGCTTTATGATTCTAAAGGTCTTAGGGAGTTAGGATTTAATATCAACTTAAACTTAGATCCTGGCAAAATTAGTCCTTTTTAATTTAGCTGTATTCTCATCTTGATAAAGGGTTTTCCAACGAAGCTTACAAGATAACTTAAGCCTTTAGTAGAATAGTATTCTAATGGGGGATTACGTAACTTCTCCCAAATTGGCACATGCTTCATCTTCATCCTTTTAAATCTAAACTAACTCTCCATTTTACTAAAAATAGTGGTTTATCTTGAATATCTTGTGGTCCTTCTTTAGTGATCTTCTACATATTTTTCTCCCTTTTTTCATTTAGAAAGGAATACATCATCTTCATTAATAAGAACATCTTCAAGGCCTAGTTTCACGAGTTATTAAATGCACTCCCCTGAACTCTAAGGAAAGCAAATTAGACCTCTTCTTAACTCCTATTTTTAAAACATTAATAAGTGGGGAGGGAGTAGGGGCATCCTATAGTTTTCATCCGTGAAATAGGTGGAAGAAATACTTGATTTTATCGTTATTAATTCAAGGAATCTCCTACCACTTGGCTCTAACAAGGCAGGGGTTAGGAGTTGATGATGTTGTGACATCTCTTAAAGGAAGTGAGACAAGGGCTTGAATAAAGGAAGAAAAGAGGAAGGTTGGAAGAGTAAGAATTTAAGAAGAGGTTTGTATGTCAGGGGTAATAATAACGGAGTTTTAATATGGATAATAGGTTAAATTGATAGTGATCAGTTGATGAAAGAGTATAGGTCAGCATTTAGTTCCTTTTCTGAGTAGAAGGCAGGAAAAATCCCTCCTTCTTAATGATCAACAAAATGAAATTAGTTGGGTTCGGATTTGTGAGGATAGGTGGAGAAGACAAGAAAACGAGAGAGAGATGTGGTCATTCCTTTAGATTAAATGATTAATAGGACTTTTGACGTGAAACAAAAACAAATCGCTAAAAAATCTTTATTAATGATATATAAATAATATAACTAAAATAAAAATATATAGTAAATATATAAATTTTATATCTAACTAAAATTGTATAATGAAATGATTAAATTATATAAAAAAATATCATGCAAGAAGTTAGTCTAAATCACTTTGACATTTCTATTGTTTAGATGATTACGGTGTATTACTAAGATTCAACTTGACTTGTGGATGTAAATTATTTAATTTGAAAATTAATGATAAACATAATATTTTAATTTATCTAATATTAAATATAATTTAGAATTATAATTTTTTATTCAATGCCAACATGTTTAAAAATGTAATGAGTTAAATATAATTAACGTTTGAAAAGAGGAAAACTAAATTTAATTAAGCTAGAGTTGATTACAAACTTTGAGAAATTTTAGAATCAAATATATGATATTTAATAAATATAAAAATTAATATTTTGTTTAATTATAAATGTATTTTAATTTGAAGTAAATCATTAAAAGTCCAAAACTGTTTAAATAAATATACATAGGTCTTACATGAGTTACCAGTCTTGGCATACTCTTTCTACACTAGTTATAAATTTTTTTCAATCATTTGTGTGAAAACTATTAGATGTCAAATATTGACACAACCATAATTATTTGTTATTAATCTTTTTTAAATTGTTGTCTCAAAATAACTGTAAAAGAATTAATTTCAAAAAATATTATATAATATTTTTATTATTTTATGTTGTTAATGTAATCTTATCACTTCTTCATTTTTATAAAATAAATTCATAACAAAACTTCTATGTTCAGACAAAATAGAAAAAGAATAACTTTTATCATCAACCTTAACTTATTATTCTAGTTTCAATTTAGCAAGTTTAAACTTTAAAGGGAAAAAAATAGATATATCCTCTTCATTTGCTAAATAAACTACAATAAACAAATGTTAATTGTAAGTTTTTTTTAAATGCATTGAGGAAATGGCATACAACTTTTGAAGTTGACTAATTTTAAAGTTTTAAAACTAAATGTTCAGTCATTCCAAAGCTTCTAGAAAGTGTTCTCTAGTTTTCATTGCTAGTTTATACTCCACAACTACTCAGTTAGTTGTATTTTTGTGAAATAATTATTTAAAAACATTTTTATCTTATACATCTTCAAATGTATCTGATAAAGTAGATGAGATGAATGTACATTGCAAAACAAATTATGATGAGATTATAAGTATAAGATTCATATTACATTTATATATTATCCTTGTATTGATCTTAGTCATTATTTTATTGAGATTAGATATTAATATACCTGTCATGACCTAACCTTGGATCGTGATCGATGCTAAAGAAATAGTAAACTTAATGTTTACTGGATCTTTAGCAAGCCGAAAATGTCGTCAAATTCCTATATCTACAGCAAAGATGATATTTCAAAATGATCAAAATTATGTTGATAATAATCAAATAGTTCTAACAATATCCAATACTTAATGTGCTACAATATTAAGATAGTGAATACAAGAGAAATCCAATATATACAAGACTACTACGACTTTAGAGTTAAAGGTCACCAACATACATACATCGAATCATTGGAGAGGAAGAAGATCGACAACGTACCTTGTTAAAAGATATTTTAAAAGAAGATCCTAAAAATATAGTGGAGGAAGTCAGACTTTGCTGAGTGAATTAATACGATGGTTATGTAATGCTTTTATAAGGATTTCATATATATGTGCGTGTGTGTGTGTGCGTGTGTGTGTATTTATAATGTATCACATCCATAATGCAATTTCATACCATACTGATTCTTTTTATAAACGTGCATGCATTTCCCATAACAATATCATGTCACATAATCATCATAATCACAAATAATAGTGCAGGATTGACGAACGACCCTATAATAGACCCCTTACCTATAGACTATAGCTATAGGGGCTCTTTGTTCCACACGGGTCACTTGGTGCAATGTAGTGTACTATCATTTGAGAGCTACACTCAATCGAACTACCACAACTTTACTATAACATGATTGTCATCCAAGAGTAAGCTCAACCAAACCGACAGTCATGTTACCTCTCATGTACCATATATCGTTTGGCGTCCGATAACAAGCTTAACCGAACCACCCTAACTGTATTATATCTAAATCAATAGACCCAATACTAACCCAAATCTATACCCAACTAATGACTCACTGTGCGCACATTGTAATGACACCCACCAGGTAACTCATAATTTAACAATCCTCCACATTATCACATAACAAGACAAGCACAATATTGCACAACAAAAATATGTATACATGTGTCAATCCATATGTATGAATGTCATGTGTGCTAAGAAAATGATGTTGATTTCCAAGATGAATATGAAATTCTAATACATATTCATAACCATGAATATTAACTCACAAGTCGAATGTGCTCCTTTGCACTGAACCTAGTGTCTTGAAGTGGAGGGTTACTCTGATTGATCTATAGAAGGAAAAGTCGTTATGACCGTTTGGATTTAAAACCTAAACCAGTTTTAGACACCCTCAAAATAAGACCATGGCTTAATATTACATATCTCTATTTTCTATTTAAAAACCACAATGTCACGTTTTATGAGGAGCCTATTGAAAATTGGACGGAGTTTTCCCTGTAAAATGGACACCCCATTTTGAAAGAAGGGTAATTCCAACAATGAAAAAACGCTTTTATGACCACCAATAATCACAACTCAATATGGGCCTCCAAACTATATGTCCATGCCCAATTAAGTCCACATTTACATCGCAAAAATTCATAATAAATCCAATCATAATTCAAGTATACCAATTTCTAATCCATACACCCTTATTTATACTCAATACATCAAGATATTCTTAATTCTAATCAAGAACAACTCTATTTAATCAATTTCATGTATTTCTATAAGAGTATAACACTTTTAAATTTTTATCTCACAAACTACGAAAAATTTCAATACAATGCTTTTATGAAAATTGATCTACATAATATTTTATAATTTTAAAAATTATTTCCAACCATTTATAGGTTGGTCGAAAAATCACCATCATCACTGGAGCGTGGGGTACACGCGCTTGCACTGAAGAGGCGATGATCTTCACCTACCTAGGAATGATGATCATACCTCCAGGAATCCAATGGAACTGGTCTTGTATCAAAACTCCTCCTGGTTTGTGAGAAATGAAGATTTAAAGCTCAAAGGTGACTAATGTCTATTCATCAGTAAAATGGGCCGATTGGTGTCAGGTTTCTCTCATTTTCATACATTTTAGGGCTGTTAGACATGATGGCGGTGTTAGTTTCGCCACAAAATGACTAAAATAGGAGATCAGTAACTTACCTAAATGAATCGAAACTTCCATCGTGATTCCTCCAAATATGGGTCGTTTTTTAAGAAATAAGTTTATAAGTTTTGAAGAACGTCTCGAGAACTTTTTGTAAAGCCCTATTTTATCAAAAATAATGGCTGAACAGTGAAGGTATGAGGGTCAGAAGTTGGGGGTGAATAGTAACTTATAAGGAAAAGAGTTTAAGAGAGAAATGAACTTAAGCTTTTTTAAGCTCAACTTATACTTTTATAGGTTTTTCTCTTTATTGGCCTATTATGACTAATTTAACAAAAATTTAGATCATTACATTCTCTCTCCCTTTAAAAAAAATTCATCCTCAAATTTTAAATCTCACCTCATTGTTGAAATAGATGCGGGTATCGACTCTGCATATACATCTCCATCTCCCACACACAATCATCCATCGTATGATTACTCCGTAATACTTTTACCAATGGTATCTCTCTTGATCTTAGCTAGCGAATCTAATAATCTACTATGGTAGTAGGTTGTTCTTCATATGTTAAATTGTCATCAATCTCCATATTACATGGCTAAAGGATATAAAAAGGATCTAAAATGTACTTTCTCAACATGAACATATGAAATACAGGATGAACTTTAGACAAGTTAGTGAAGTGAATCAAACGTTAATATATTGAGCAATAATACGATCAAGATACACAAGAAGGGGGGTTGAATTGTGATAAACTTTTCGTTAATCCCTTCAAAACAATTACTTGTTCTTTCAGAAACTTATCGTAATT
>JAOSBK010032961.1:0-10255 GCA_027568895.1 Erythroxylum shatona | reverse complement strand
GTACGGTATCTTGTACGCTGAACCGCAACCACGCAAATTGGTTTTGTCCCCTCTGGTGCTCGAACTCGAGACCTCAGGGTTTTGTTGCGTTGAGACGCACGCCTCTTACCATTGAGCTACACCACATTTAAATCAATATTTGATAACATGATTCTTTGTCAAAGCCAATGCATAACGTTATTGTTATTGATTTGTTTTGTTTTTCTGTGGCTGGCTGGCTCTGTCTTCTGGCTTGCAAATAGGGCTGTCCAATTTTTATATGAAATGGCGCCGTTTTGATACTAGACAGAATAAGACAGAGTTAAATTGGACAGACGATCCGCCCTCCAATGCGTCATGTCTTGATTCGTCTGTTCTTGGAAAATATCGATCGCAAACCATGACCGTTAGATCAAATATGATCTGACGCTGAGTTCACGCTAAATTGTGTTTCTAGGTAAAGTTTGGCCTCTATTTTCACCCACCACTTGTCACGAATTGAGAAATGTAGGTTATACGTATGCGGTACACATGGATTCATCCCTGCTGTTAGTTCAAAGGATATTAAATTACCCTAAACTTCTAGTTATTTCATCTTAGCCCTTAATCTTGAATTGATTACATCACCACTATTCAAATAAATTTATATCCCAACTGTTTACAAGTTCTAGATGATAAAGCAAACACACGTAAGAGGAGAGAAATTGTGTGTAAAAAAAATGCAAAGTACTTTCAAATTTATAATATCGTCCTAAACAAAATAAGTCTATAAGTAGAAGGGTTATATTAATTTTTGAAAAGATCCTGTTAACATTAGAAATGAAAGAATCCTGTTAATTGTTTAAAAACTAAAAGAGCCTATCAATTGAAAGGAGTCTGCTAATTGATATGAGGTCACTAGCACTCAAAAAGAAAGAAGTTTGTTAGTCTGTAGGAACTTGATAACGCTCAAAACGAAGGGAGCCTGTTAATTATTTCAAAAAACGAAAGGAACCTCTTTCGATATAAAAGCAGAAGGAGTCAATTGTAAAACCGAAGGAGTCTCTTGAAAACAAAAACTTATAATACGGAAAATTAAAAGTTAGGAAGAGAGAAAGAAATGACACAGTCGATTTATACTAGTTTGACTTATAAAGAAGTCTACTTCCAGTCTCTAAGTACTCAATTTAAGTATTTCACTATAAAATCTAAGTAGTAAATTTTCACAAGTCTCTCTAAACTCACAGTTACATATTTTTAAGGTTCTTCAACCTTCCACACTTGTAATGTTTAACAAACATCTACAAGCTCTTAACAAGAAATGTATAAAAGATTTAACAGTCTCTCTCAATAGAGTGATTTTATTTTCTAAGGCACAAAAAATTTGATATAGATGTGACTTTTAAGAATATTGATGCTACTAAAGTATTTCGCAAGTTTATATTTTTTTTTCTTCTTTGCAAATGTTGTGGCTTTTTTCTTAAGTAGACATTTTCTTTAACTAGCTATTGCTAAATCTTCGATATTTAAACGTTAAGATAAACACTTTACCACATACTTTTGGAATTAATTATTCGAATTAGTAAGATTCTGATGCCATGAAATCATTTTTAATTAAGTTTATAAAGAAAGTTTCTATAAGAAAGAACAAAAGTATCTTATAATCTTTTTTAAGAATTATATAGTTACGTACACAAAAAAAAAGAAATCTAATTTAAATTTTAAAATAATATATAATTATCATCAAAGTCGTTAAAAAAATAAAGCTTGAGATTGCGTGAAGTAGAATTTGTATTTTCTCTAAGAAACAGAGTTGGCGATCCACGTGACTTCTTATCCAACCAATAAACTCTTGCCAAGTCTTTAATTATGAAATAATAACCAGCAAATATTTTCGTTCCACTCTGATTGTTGACGACCCATTAAAGGTAATTTTGATAAAACGATGCATTTTTCTCATCTTCTAGATGCAATCTCACCTCTTCATTCTCTGAGAATTCAATCCCAGTTATTAATTTGTCTGACGAGTATTAGATGGTCCCCTTTTCTAATTGGAAATTGATGAGTGTAAATTAGTGTATATATATATATATAAGAGTTTTGCTATGTTTTCTAGATAAACTATCCTGATTTAGCCGATTTTATTTATATTTTATGTAATTATTGAAAATATTGCTTTGGGATGAACTCTGTCAAGATTTTAAAATTTGATAAGAAAATATCAAGAAAAATATTAAAATTTAAAAAATACAGTATAACATATGCTTGTGTTTTTATTCATAATTAAAAATACAACCAAATACATGTATACTCAAGTTGTGCTGCATAAAGTTAGAAAAATAATATAAAATACGGTCATGAATATGAGCATGTTTATGCCCTATTGTAATCCCCTAAAAATCAAAGTTAAGCAAAAACATAAATTATAGCTAGTCATACGTACCTGTTAGTTCCAATGTCTACTTAAAGAAAATATATAGTGAAAAATATGGCTAAGAGAGTAGAGTATCTATACTTACAGTACAATAGAGATGGGTTTTGGTGAAGAAATATTTCGTCACTGAAAGACAAAAAATTATTGCAAAACTGTTTTACGACAGCAAAAAATCGTCAAACCATTGGTCTCCAAAGCCTAGTAGCAAAAAATTATCTACGACATTTTCATGGAATCGTCCCCTAACTGATTTTGCTACGGTCACTCCTTTGTCGCAAAAAGGAATAGGTGAGAAGAGGAAAAAATGTCGCAAATGACGTATTGTGACATTTGATTTCGGTGGGTAAAGGTGATTAGCATTGTTAACGTAGGTGTATGTAATAATGTTTACTAGCGATTAATTTGCATAACAGAATATTTTTAGTTACATTTTTTAAAGCATAGCTAGAGCTTATTAGAAACATTTTGGAAAACGTAGTTAAAAAGATTTGATGACAATTTTATATTTGTAGCTAAAAACTTTTAGTGACGAATTTTTATTTTTAATTTTTCTTCCCCATTACCAATTTAATATTTAATTATAATTATTGATAACATTTTTAATTCAAGTTATTGTTGTTAACATGGTTTGAATTATAATTAAGCCACATTTTGTAATTATTATTAGTGACATTGTTTAAATAATAATTAATTAAAATAAGATAAAATGTTTCATAATTAAAAATAAAATGCATTAAAAATGTAATTAACTCTTAATTACAAAACTTAAGAAAAAAATTTATAGTCAAACTAAGAGTACTTATTGTCACTACTACTTACATGCTTTGACCCAAGTTTTTGTTTGATCATCTTTTTAAACTTGGTCAACTCTCTTTTAGTACGATTTAATTTTTATTCATTACATTGTAATTTTTCTTCAATGTGATCTTCATTACATTATAATTGAGCGTTAAACAACCGATTATCCTCTTGAAGCGTCGTTACATATGCTGGTCATAAAGATGATCAACCAATTGGCTTAGGATCATACCTAAGACCTTTGATATACCATGATCTTATATTCAGGATGTTGTTGCAAATTTCATCCACATTGGGCTCATTCTTGCCAGACAATGATCTCTGCAACAACTCCTACATCCTTGTCCTATAATTTAAAACACAAAGTCGGGATGTAATTCAAATATTATTAGTTAGTATTATATAAATAAATAAACTCTAAAATTAAAATTTTTATACTTACATAATTATTCTGCGCCTCTTCAGATGTCTAACCTTCACCTTCCTTGTAGTGTGTCAGTTTATATAGTGTAATCCTATCACACTCTTTTCCATGTAGTTGAGTCTGACTTCGTTATATGAATTAAATTTTTTTGAAATATAATAGATTATATTGTATTAACTAATATAATAATAACTTATAAACAAAAAACTTACAAATTCTTGTCGTACGATAACAAATGATTTGGAGTCACTGTTGTGAGTAGTTTTCATTTTTTTTCTTTGTTAATCTTGGCTTTCTTACATTTTTTCTTAAATAAAGAAAATAAATAATCATTAAATGAAAAAACAAATTTAATGGAAGGAAATGTGAAGAGAAAGAATACAAACCTTAACCTTTGTAGAGGCCCAATAATCACACATTTCACTCCAATATTTTTGGAGTCACTAGCTATAAAACATGTGCCCTTGCCTCCTCATTTGAAGAAAACGAGATGTAGTATTTATGAAGACAATAATGATGGTCCTTCACCCTTTGTTTCAACAGTGAACTCGCACAACTTAAAACATCGAGGTTCTTGATGTCAACGATATTGAGCTTCATCTATGAACAACAAGTATAAGTTAAATTATTCTTTAAATAGGTCCAATTTACATTGAAAAATTACCGAAAGTTTGTCCAAAGTATTATGTAACAAGTCATCTTCCTTCAACTGCTTGGCATGTTGAAGACAAGGCAATTTATTCCTAACAACAACTGGTAATTCACTGGACAATTTTGCTGATTGGATCTTGTCAACTGGGTGATGTTGCATAAGTCTATTTCAACAAAAGGGATGGTCCATTTTAAGCTATTTAAAGGGACTATAAATTATAACAAAAGGGACGGTCCATTTCAAGCTACTTAAAGGAACAATGACAATCCTTATAGCTAGATGAGAACTGCTAAATGAGAATAATTTCAAAAGCAAAAGGTAAGAAGTTTAAGAAGGCTTTCAATGAGGAGGCTGAAAACATACATGAAAATCAAGCTTCAATAAGCACATTAAAGAGCATATTAGAAACCTTATTGAATGCAATGGAAGATCAAACCTTAACTAATATGACTTAAGAAAGGATTGAGTATATAAACTTACTTGTTATTGAGAGTTGTTAGTATATGTATCTTTGTATTTTATTAAACATCATAAATCATTAAATAATTTTCTTTTTTATGGTACTAAAATATATTTTTGAACTTAGTTCTTAATTCTTTATAATCAAAAGATAAATTATTTTATATATGATTTGATTTCATGATAAAATATTCAATTTTGTTATATGTTCTAAGATTTTTTACATATTATATTCACATTAATAGGAACCATAAAAAAATAGTAGAAAAATACAAAAAAAGCATAAATCAATCCTTATAAATAAATAAAAAACTAACTAATTTAAGTTGATATCACCTTCTACCACGACATTCAAATAAAAGGAATAATTATTCTCCAAAAAGGAAGAACTAAAAGGATACAAATTTGTAATTTTTAACATAACAGAGACATTCATATGTAAAGAACATATAATTAATTCCAAAGAAAACTATTACAACTTTTGTCGAACACGTTACGGGTAGCCACATTTCAACTCAAAATAAAAAAAACAATTCTATATTTTCCCTTTGTTCAACATATTCTTCACAATTCAACCATTATCATGATTAATTAATGCAAACAAATCAAATAAATAAGAAGGGTTCGTCCATCTGTGTTAAAATAGATGAACGACATAGTCCCAGCTAAAATTTCTTTTCTCGTCTAGTTTATTTAATGAAACAATTTGCTACGAAATTAAAATATTGTCACAATTTGTCCAACATTTTGCTACCAAATTAATAAACCGTCAACCCTTTTATATAATTTTTTATTCTACTAAAATGATTAATAAAAAGTGTATATTACAATCAATTTGTTCCCTTAATCAAATATTTTACAAATTATTTATAATAAATTGCTATTATTATTATGTATGGTAATTAACTTAATGTATTATTAATGTATACACATTAATTAATCCCCACTATTATAATGATTTATTAAATATTAAATTATATATACATTTTCCATACCTTACTTATGTAATATATACATTACCATATGTGTAATAATAATTATCTAATTTTTATAGCCAAATTCGGTATTGTAACATATATATTATATATTATATAGTATATATTATATATTAGGCAAAGGTGGCAACGAATATAACATTGTCTTCCTATTTAGCAACAGTTTTTTTTGTTACTAACAAAATTGTATTATATTTATTCTGACAAAATTGAAAATGACATCATTTACATTAACAATAAACGACGTTGCTTTGTATTAGTTTTTTATCACTACCACAACGAACCTTACTTCATTTTTATGTTAGCAGTTAATATTCCTTTACATTCACAGTCTAATAACCATTGTCCCCTCTCTTGTGCTTGTCTCGTGTATTGTGGTTGCCATCGTCGAAGCAACATCCTTAACTGTGTTAGTATTGTTCTTTTCTATTTTCAAACCCTCTATCTTGTGCTGACTTTTACTTATACCTTTAGGTGTTTATTGTGAGTTCATTTTTCTGCATTTGTTGTATGGGTTGTGTTTCGAAGATGATTTATTGTCTTCCTTTGTTGGTTGTATATGGGTTGACTTTTTTTTACGACCTTTAATATTTCTTTTAGGAAAGCCTACAAACTATTTGATGAAAAGTATGAAAGAGTATTTAACTCTTTTTATAATAACAGTAATATAACCCTATATGGATAATACAATATTTCTGTACATCAAGAACATCGTTATGTGTATTCTACTTTAAATTCTAAAATTTAGATATGATATAAAGGTTAATTGGATTACTATTATCTTAATAATGGTAACTTTCATCTCATTAGGTAGATTGAAGATATATAACTACTAAACTATAGTACTTTCACTTATCATAGACTCATTGAACATAATGAATTTTGTTATAAATTCACTTCTACAGAATATAACTCTTAATATAATTCATCGAGGAATATTGATGTAGTAACTAGTTTCCGATGGTGGAGATTCATTTTGTTGGGAGGAATGTAGCAAAATTGTCCTTACTAAAGAAAAAACTAATGCAGAACAAATTCCTTCTTTATACACTAATAACAGTTTGTTGTCCATGACCGATCTTCTTCTTCAAGGTTTTTAGTATCATCTGAACTAACTCATTTTCCTTATTATCTACATCTCATTTCCTATTGTAAAGTTATTATATATATGAACATTTGATTGTATATACTATACGTGTTAGACCCCATTTTCAAAGTCCAACTTCGAAGTCACAAAAACGTAACCATAGTTGAAAATACTAGATTTGGAAGGAAAAATTCTCCGAGAGCAATGGCGGGTTCACTGCACCAAACTAAAAGTTTTACTGCGGCAAAACTATGGAAGTATTTCCAAGGACCTTTCGGGGCAAGTTTGCTGCGATCAACCTTTGGCTTCGCCACGACGAAGTCCTCGAATCAAGCCCCCACACCCTTCAGGACAAATATGCCGTGGCGAAAGGTTGGCTTCATCGTGGCTAAAAACCTGGATAATTCCTAAGTACCTCTTGGGACAAATATGCCGCGGCGAAAGTTTGGCTTCGCCGCGACGAAGTTGCTAAAATCAAACAGAAATACCCTTCGAGACAGGTTCGTTGCGACCAAGTTTGGCTTCACCATAGTGAAGCCTTTGAAACCCATACACCCAAACTCAATTATCAAACACCAAATTTTGCATATACACCTCCAAATCCACATTTATAACTCAACCAAAAGATGAATACAATCATATACAATAGAAACTTCTTCAAATCCTTAGTCTCTTGAGAATGAAATGGGAAAACATTAAAAGTCATAAGCAAACCCAAATATGTTTCACTAATATCAATAAATAAGAGTTTTACAAAGCTTTAGTGGGCATTTCACGACACAATATAACATTGGTCTCAATCCCAAAAATATCAAAAGTATATGAACGAGTAAAACTCGAAATGTGACTAAAGCTTTGTGTTTTCCAAAAACTAGCTCAAAATACAATGATATGCAAATTGGAGTGATGCCTTACCTCTCGTTCACTCGAACTCTTATTCATCACCTGAAGATGGGGACGGAATGAGGGTGAGCTTAAAAGCTCGTAGGTGGCAAGTTTATACTTGACAATAAGCAAAACCATTTAACATCTTTATAACCATAGAATTTCGCATTAAAATCATAAAATACTTATTTCTCAAATTCTCAACTTATCAAACAATTCATAAGCAACATAAGTCATGCATTCATCAAACTTGTCAACACATTCTAAACACATAAGCAAATCAGAATGGTTTGGATAGGTCCATATAGGAGTTCTTGCGAACCTCCAAAAAAATAGAACGTACTAAGACAATCCCACATAATGGTCTTGTGTAATTCGTAAACACAACGTACTATCGCAATCCTACATAGTAGTTTTACGTAGTCGTAACATGAGGGAGTCCATGAAGGAGCTCTATGCTACTAGCGAGCAGGCTGGAGAAGCCTTTAATAAAGTCAATGTGCACTTGACAGAGCAGAATGGACCACCACAAACCCACAAAATATGTATTTCATAACTTGTAAACATATTGCCCAAAAAGAGACATTTCGGAAACATGATTTAATAAGCACAATATATTTTCAAAAATCATTTCCATTTTCATTTCATAATTCATCCACAAAATTCATATACAAAATATGTAGCACTTTCTCAAAGCATTTAAAGAACAATAAATGCACATTTATAAGGTAGTTGAAATCATTTAATTCCAAAGGAACATTAATGGCTTATTAACTTAATTATAAATATGTAACCCACCTTGAATTTCCTTGCTTAAAAATTTATTTAAGGATATTTCTCTTCTTGCTCCTCTTGCCTTTCTTGATTCCCTTTAACATTGGAAAATTTTTTCATTCAATAGGAATGCAAATTGAAAGCACATTCACTAAAATTGATTCTAGAATACTTAAACCCATGCATTTCCTAAGCTTCATGAACTAAAACTCTTCCAAAAATCCAAAGGATTCATAATGCACTTACTTTGAATCTCCACAAAATAAAGGGATATATGGCTCAAATGAAAGCTCTTCCCTTCCTCTTTCTTTTTCTCTTCTTGAACAATCTCAAAATATCTCTTAAAAACTAAGAAAAGATGAAACCCTAACTATCTTCCTTCTTTTCTCTCAAACACCGAAACCTCTCTTCCTCTCTTCTTTTTTTTTTATTTTATTTTCACTCTTCTCTCTTTTCGATTTATGTTGTCCTCCTCTAACAAACAAGACAACACTTTCCTTCTTCCCATTCTACCCTTAATGAGTGTTAAAAGTCCACTTTACCCTTTCTTTGATGCCTTATAACTTTAATGCTTAAGTGACATACCAAAAAAGCCCTTATACATATACACTCTTACTACTTTAAGAGAAAATAGATGGAAATGGAGGCTGGGCAGGGCCGATGTCAAAATGATTCATAAAGGATTAGGGAAATCATTTGTTTTGGAAAATTCATCGATTCTAATAACTATGTCTGGTCAATCAGGTATGCATGTGTTCTAATTTGGGTTTATTATACAGTTTCACTAAACTACTAATATAAGTTCTATATTGATTGTGACTTAGGTGAAACACATCATACTGGTAATTCAACTGATCAATTTGTCTTCCATACTAAATCTAGGGACTCATTCACTATATCTTCTAGAAGTTTAACTATAGTGAAACAAGCTATTGGAAGAGGGTGTTAACAACCCTACACCTGAGGGAAGATCTTTCACTATTTCAATTGGTGCCCTTGAATGTGCAAGAACCCTTATTGGAATCTAGACATAGGAAACTCATTTACCTTTACTGAATTTTATATCACTTAGAATCCAAAAAAATAATTATATCATTTTCATTTATTGATGGTATTAGTTGGAATAAACTTTAAACTTTATTTATTGTTCTGTCTATAAGAATTTTTAAAACAGTCTCTCTATTAGTTAAGGGATAAGGCTGCGTACTATTATTGTTATTATTGTCATTGTTCAATGTCTAAAAGAATTTTTAAACTTCTAATTAAAACCTTGTAGTACTTACCATATATCATTATATAATATTGATACCATTTCTATAATTAAATATTCACTTTTGGCAATGAAACATATAATTGTCGCAATATTCTGCTCATATTGCGATGTATAAAACAAATAATCACTATATGTGCAACCATCCGCGACACCTCAATAAGTTGTCACCAAATATTGGAGACAAAAGACAAACATCATCGCAAGAAGTGAACCTTCTACCATAATCTCTTTTAACGTTGCACAATATTATACTTGTATGAATTATATGCGACCATTACTTCAATCATCTCATAAAAGGATATGAACTTAGTGACACAACGTATTTTTACTCACTACTCATTGGAACTATTCACGACACTTAACCATAATCAATGCTAATTACATTGATTCCCTGACATTTACCGACATTACTGTTGGTCGTTGCAAAATGCTTTTTTTAAAGCCGAAATTAAAACCATTTTATTAATAGCGAGAAATGGGATCGGCATCCTATTGCTCGGTTCACTATGGCGCTGT
>JAOSBK010032960.1:0-10257 GCA_027568895.1 Erythroxylum shatona | reverse complement strand
CTTCGTCTTATCACTGTTCATCTAAGACAAAGTTACTGTTCATCCACTTCGTCTTAGTACTGTTCATCTAAGACGAATTCACAGTTCATCTTCTATCTTCTGTTCCATTTTTGATCCTTCATATGATTGAATTAGCCTTATAGGTCTTCATCAAAGTTGTAGATCTTGAATTCCTCTTTCTAACCATATAAAGAACACCTAAATCCGATATCTGTAGGGAACGTTATGGCAATTTTTCCAACCTTATATCGTCTGATGATGTCACTTTGTCTCAAAAATGATGTCATATCGTCTGATCCATTTTCGACCCATCATATGAAAGAATTTGCCTTCAACTTCTTCATAAGAGTTGTAGCTCTTGAAGTATTCTTTTCAACCATATAAAGAATACCTTAATCTAATTTCTATAGGGAAAGTTATGGAAAGTTTCCCAACCTTATATCATCAGATGATGTCACTTCGTCTAAAAAATGACGTCATATAGTCTGCTCTATTTTCGACCACTCAGATGAAAGAATTTGCTTTTGACGTATTCATGAGAGTTATAGCTCTTGAAGTCTTCTTTTGAACTATCCAAAGAATAGCTAAATCAGAAATTTCTACAGAAAGTTATGGCTATTTTCCCGAAACAGATTCAGTATGATTGAGGTCATAAACATGGTTACTTCTTTTGACCATAACTCCTTCCTTAGACCTCCAAATGACTTGATTCTTAAACCATTGGATTAGTAGGACTTTTCTCTATATCCAAACTAAAAATCAAAGTTATCTGAAATGAAGTAAGAAATATTGAGTGGAAAATGTGGGATGGGTACAGTGAGTGTACTCTTAAATAGTATGAACTGGTGTTTTCTACCGAACATACTTCAGTATTTTCAGTATATAATAGAATAAATGAGTTATTATTGTTTCTCTTGAAATCAAAGAAGTTTACTGGTTTCATTTGCATCATAAGGGCTGCATTTATTATTCATAAATGATTTATAAAATCTGCTATATGTTTGCTACATGATTTGTGTGAGGATTTTCAAAAGGAAAGGACTTTACAAGTAATTTCTGAAAAGATGAATGTTTATGAAATCATATTTTCAAGAACAATTTTCAAGATATATGTCAAGTATATGACAAGAAAGTTTTCAAGAAAATGTACCATTTTGGGCAACAAGTTACAAGATCATGAAATATGTGTTATGTGGGTTTGTGGTGGTCCACTAAGTTATGTCGCGTGCACGTTGACCAAGTTAAAGGCTTCTTTCGCCTGCCCGTTAGTGGCATGGAGCTCCTTCATGGACTCCCATAAGTTCACGGCTACACAAGACCCTTTTGGGAAATGTGTAGTATGTTCTATTCTGGATCCACCCAAACCATTTCTGACATGCTTATATGTTTATGAATTGTGAGCAAGTTGAAAAACGCATGAATTATGTTATTATGAATTTGATTTCATGACAAGAATTTTTAGAAACTGGTATTTTATGATTCAATAAGAATTTTCTGAGATTGAACTTTCAAACTGTTTTGCTTGTTATTCGTTATAAGCATGTTACCCACGAGCTTTAAGCTCACCCCCTCTCTGTTCCATCCTCAGGTTATAGCTAGAAGATCAAGTGTTTGAGAGCCTAAAGGAATTGCTATATTTGCTACTTTGTATTTTGTAATTAAGCCAATGGTGTGGCTTTTGATTTGTAAACAAAGTATTTTTCGAACTCGATTGCTTGAGTAATGAAATGATAGATTTAAGTAGTTCAGTTATGAGTTGTATGTTTACATTGATTTAGAGCAAGTTAGTTGTTGATGTTTGATTGTCATAGGCACACCACCATTGTGGAATGATGCTTAATAAGAGTATTTGGAGATAATCCTAAGGATAATATGCTTAAGTTGTATGATATCTGATTAAGAGTTGGGTTCCAATAACGGCGCCCAACATTTGTGGTATCAGAGCAAGAGTTGGATTCCGGAATCAAGCGGGATGCTTAATAAGGGTTCATGGAAAGAACTCTATATGGAAATAAGCTCAAGTATTATTTATGACGCTCAAGTTAAGTAGGATGATTTTGTTAAGAGTTTGGTTTCGGAAACGGTGCCCAACATAGGTGGTATCAAAGCAAGAGTTGGATTCTAGAATTAAGTGGGATGCTTAATAAGGGTTCATGGAAAGAACCCTATATGGAAATAAGCTCAAGTATTATTTATGACGCTCAAGTTAAGTAGGATGATTTTGTTAAGAGTTGGGTTCCGGAAACGATGCCCAACACTATGTCTCTAATTGTCTTCTTGAAAATTGCTTCTTAAACCTTCTAGAAATGATCATTAGTTGAGTCCTATAACTAACTCCAACTAACTAACTGTCTAACGGTCTAGAATATCTTCCTTTTGTATCATCTGGAATAATGCTTCTTCCTTTACTATGTTTCTTCTATTATTCTGTTTCATATATTATATCACTTCGTCTGTTGTTAAGCTTCTTCTGGTGTTGCACTTCATCTGGTGTAGCGTTTCGTTTGGTGTAGCGCTTCATCTGTTGTTGTGCTTTGTCTGGTATAGCGCTTCGTCTGATGTTGCGCTTTGTCTATTATTGCGCTTCGTCTATTATTGCATTTCGACTAGTATCGCGCTTAATCTGGCATTGACCGCACCTTCTGAGTTGATTAAGTGTTACATTTTTCTGCACACTTAACAAATTTATCAAAAACAGTTCATACATTTATAAGATTATTATTATTTGATTGTCATCAAGATTAATAGAAGTGAAGTCCTCTTGACTCAACAATCTCCCCCTTTTTGATGATAAGAAATAATTATAATTTTAGAAGATAAAATGATATTTATAGAAAAAGAGATGAATAGTATTATGACAAATAATAAAGCAAAAACATAAGAAAAGAATTGTATACAAGACATATAAAATGCTTTCTATCTGCTTTCCATCTTCTCTTCTCGTTCTCCTCTTTTTCTCCTTCTCCCCTTTTTTGTTATTAATAAAAAATATTTCATTGTAGACGCTTCGGAATTTCAGAAAACATACGTTGCATATCAGTGCGGATCGTCATAAGGTTTTGTTCAATAGTAACCTGTAGTAGTGCTAGATCCTCATGAAGATCATCCATTGAGTCAGCAAGTTCATCAACCTTAGTATGAACTTCCTCAATTTCTTTTGCTAATGCTTCCTGAGCTTCCTTCTGACTGTGACTTGCTTCCATCTAATTTATGAAATGCTTTAAGAACTACATACTATCAGTAGGATCATGTTTTATTTCACTAAGTGGATAAAGGTTTTCAACAGCAGATGGTTCTGAAGGTAAAACGTCTAACTCTATAATTTTGATAGAGGGTAGACTGAAGTTTTGTTTTCCTTCTGGGAGATCAAGATCATCAGGTCTAGGTTGTTTTAGAATTGGTTGCCTAAGAAGGTTTAACACATCTTTGACTGAAGGTATGAAACCTAAAGGTCTGAAATGCATGACCAAATGCACAAAGGTTTCTAAGTTGAAATTAATACCTTCAACCATGATACTTCTGTATAGTCCTTCTTTCACTTTGCCAACTACCTTGAAGTTTTCATCGGTGGTTGAAACTCCAAATTTACTTCCTGATGCTTTTAAAATGTGGTATGAAACATAGATACCTCCAAGTTGAGCTGCATTGCATACATCATCTATGTTCTTCATAGCTACTTGAATTTTCTCTTATGTAAGATCATCTTTATTTCCCTTAAGAAACATCTTCTTTTTCCATTTTTCTTCATTTCTCATAAGGGCTGAGCATCTTGGTTGTATGTCTGGCACAATTTTTATTAATGTTATGCTTGTAATCAGATAGATTGCATATCGATCCTTTGAAATCTTCAATGGATATGGTTCTGCCTTCTCATCTTGCAGAATACCATATAATCTTCGTTCTTCTTAACTTAGAAGATGTATTGTCCGATCATTAATCGGTATTGGTTCGACTAGTACCTTGACTGATTTTTTTGAAGGTTCTCTGATAATAATTGAGCTTCTGCTTCGAACAGGTTCTGATTCTTCTATAATCTTCATTCTTAAATCCTTTTTGTTGATTGGTTTAGAAGGATTGTAAGGTTACAATTGGTGTTCAACTGTTTTTGCCTTCTGTTGAACATCAGATGAAGAAACTTTCTTTTGACTGGGCTTTACCTTCTTTTGATTTAGAAGAAAGTTGTTGTTGAGGCTTCTTCCTCTCAAATATAAACTTCCTTTTAATTTCTATCTCTCCAGATGATTTTGCTAATTGGCTTTGCAAAATAGAGACAATTGATCTTGTAGGCTGCTGTTTTTTCTCTTGCTTTCCAGAATCTCCATCAAGAATAAGAGATTTCCTCTTCTTCTATTCTTGTTGTCGTAAGGTCAATAATCTTGGTGACCTTTTTGACTGTTTATATTTTTTTGACTGAAGTGTCTTTGCCTTGCTTTTCAATGACATTTGTTGCGATGATTGTTGAACTCAGCTTTCCTCTTTCTGTAAAATCATCTTAGGTTTTGTTGGTGCATCAGACAATTTCTCAATCTTTTCTTCTATAGATGTTCTTCTTGTTGATCGAGGCTTTATTTTTTTTGCATGTTGGACCCCCCGCCCTTGTGAATCACGAGCCAGACGTCCTAAGTGACATCTGGACACGTGTCCCTCAAGGGTGGCGTGCCCTCACCAAGACAATCATTAAGAGAACTTACTTTTACTATTTCCAAACAGATGTTGACCTTAATCATTTTGCACCAGCCTTGGGACAATTAGCATAACTGTCATTAGGGATATCGGGTTAAGATCTTATTAGGACAATTTCAAAGAGGGCTTTGAGATCTACAAGTTTAAGGAAAACCTTGAGTTCAGATTCTATCTTCTGAAGGACCAAAAATGGAACAGAAAGTAGGAGACGGCGAAAGACAGAGGAAATGTCAGCAAAACATAGAAGAAGACACGTCGGCAAAACACAGAAAAAGATGAGTCAGCAAAATACAGAAGAAGTGAAAGACAAAAGAAGCAAAAGATAGAAGATAGCAAAACACAAAAGAAGCAAAAAGACAGAAGAAGCAAAAAATAGAAGATAGTAAAACACAGAAGAAGCGAAAGCAGAAGAAGTAAATGATAGAAGATAGCAAAAGACAGAAGAAGAAAAAGACAAAAGAAGCAAAAGATAGAAGATAGCAAAACACAGAAGAAGCGAAAAGACAGAAGAAGCAAAAGACAAAAGATAGTAAAACACAGAAGAAACAAAAGACAGGAGAAGCAAAATATAGAAGGTAGAAAAACATAGAAGAAGTGAAAGATAGAAGAAGCAAAAGACAGAAGGTAGCAAAACACAGAAGAAGTGAAAAGACAGAAGAAGCAAAAGACAGAGGATAGCAAAACATAAAAGAAGCGAAAAGACAGAAGAAGCAAAATACAGAGGATAGCAAAACATAGAAGGATCGAAAGATAGAAGAAGAAAAAGACAGAAGGTAGCAAAACACAGAAGAAGCGAAAAGACAGAAGAAGCAAAAGACAGAGGATAGCAAAACACAGAAGAAGCGAAAGACAGAAGAACCAAAAGACAGAGGATAGCAAAACACAGAAGAAACGAAAGACAGAAGAAGCAAAAGGCAGAAGGTAGCAAAACATAAAAGAAGCGAAAAGACAGAAGAAGCAAAAGACAGAAGATAGCAAAACACTGAAGAAACGAAAAGACAAAATAAACAAAAGACACAAGATATCAAAACAAAAAAGAAGCGAAAAAATAGAAAAAGCAAAAGACAAAAGATAGAAAAACATAGAAGAAGCAAAAGACAGAAAAAGCAAAAGATAGAAGAAATAAAACACAGAAGAAGATGACGTCAACACAGAAGAAGCAAAAAGACAGAAGAAGCAAAACACAGAAGAAGATGACGTCAGTATAGAAGAAGCAAAACACACAAAAAAAGATGCCGTCAGCACAGAAGAAGCAAAAAGGCAGAAGAAGCAACACACAAAAGAAGATGACGTCAGCACAAAAGAAGCAAAAAGATAGAAGAAGCAAAACACAAAAAAAGATGACATCAATATAGAAGAAGAAAAAAGACTAAAGAAGCAAAACATAGAAGAAGATGACGTCAGCCCAGAAGAAGCAAAAAGACAGAAAAAGGAAAACACAAAAGAAGATTGCGTTAGCACAAAAGAAGCAAAAAGGCAGAAGAAGCAAAACAAAGAAGAAGATGACGTCAGCACAGAAGAAGCAAAGCACAGAAAAAGATGACGTCAGCACAGAAGAAGCAAAAAGGCGGAAGATACAACTTCTCTTTTGAACATCTTCTCTTATAAGGACCATAACTTTCAACTCAGACGTCCAAAATTTTCATGTTAAATACCGTTGGAAAGATAAAAGAAATACCTACATCTTACTAGAAGACACATTTGCTTAAATTCAGCTTAGATTAATCCAATTTTTCCCTTGAAATTAGTGCATGAATTTTTCCCTTAGAAAACTTTGAGAATCACAAACAAAAATGAAATCATATTCCAACAGATAGTAGTTTTTACAAAGCTTTAGTGGGCATTTCAAGCCCCAATACATCAATGTTTCAAAATCCCCAAAATACGAATGATATATGAACAATAAATCGCTTAAAATGCAACTAAAGCCTTGCTTTACAAGATTAGCTTAAATTATAAAAAAAAAACATTTCAGAAGTAGAGTGATGCCTTGGCTCTTGACAACCCAATCTCTTACTCATCACCTGCTTATGGGGAAGAAAGTGGGCGGTGAGTTTAAAGCCTCGTGGGTAACAGTTTTATAATCAGTAACAAGTAAAAACCATTGAAATGATCATCTTCATTGCAAGAGCTCACATTAATGCATAACATGTATACATCACTATTGTCAACATATCATGGACACAAAAGTACATCAAATTGGTTCAGGTGGATCCAAAACAAAACGTGTTACGCATTTCCACATAACGATCTTGTGTAGTCGTGAACTTATGGGAGTCTATGAAGGGGTTCCATGTCATTAGCGGGCAGGCAGGAGAAGCTTATTTGTCAAAGTGCACTTGACTTAACTTAGGGGACCACCACAAACCCACATAACATGTATTTCATGACTTTTAAGTCATATTGTCCAAAAAGGCATATTCTGGAAACTTTATTTTTTTAAGCTTGATACCTTTAAAAAATAATCACACGAAATGCAGCACAATTTCGAAGCACTCAAAGAACAATAAATGCACATTTTGAAGTAGTTGAAACTCATTTATTTCCACTTCTTGAAAGAGAAATTTATGGCTTATTACTAAATTATAAAAATGTAACCCACCTTGAATTTCTTGCTAGTAAGTTGCTTAAATGTGCCCCTCCTCTTGCTCCCCTTGTTCTTCTTGATTCCCTTTTTAACATAATTAAAATTTCGAAATCAATAAAAATTTCAAGATAAGAACCCAAAGAAACTAATGTATAAATTGATCCTAGAACCCTTAAACCCATGCATTTACTAAGCTCTTGGAACCAAAACCCCTTCCAAAATCTGGAAGATTAAACATACACTTACCTTAAATCTTCACCAAAATAATGATTTTCTTGGCTCTAATTGAAGCTTTATCCTTCCTCTTCCTTTTTCCCTACTTGATCACTCTCAAAATCCCTCTTGAAGGTTGAGAAAAATCAAAACCTAGCTCAAACCTCTCTCTTCTCTCTAAACCCACGACACTCTCTCTACCTTCTTTCTTATTTTTGTGCTTTCTCTCTTCTTTCCTTCCTCGTCAATGTTTTTGGCTTCTAAAATGCAAGCCCATAAATTCCTCTTCCCATTTTGCCCCTCCTTTAAAGCCTTAAAGCCTTCCCACTTAAGTGATCTCCCTAAAATACCCCTTATGCAACTTATCGCTTTAACTTTAATTCAATTCACCTATGTAACATAATCTCATTAACATTAACATGCTAATTAATTCCAGTGTACACTAATCTAACAAGATCCCAAAATTAATCTAATCATGCTTATTTATCAAGAAAAAAATTTGGGGGCCAATAATTCTCCCCCTCTTAAAAGAATTTCGTCCTTGAAATTCTTTCCTGAATCATTGTAGAGTTGTGGACACTTCTCCTTCATGATTTCCAAAGGCTCTCATGTGGCCTTTTTCACAAAATGGTTTCTTCACAGGACTTTGACCAGTTGAACTGTCTTGTTCTTGAGGGCCTTCTCCTTGGTGTCCAAAATCTCCACGGAATCTCCTCATACCTCAGATCATCTCTCAACTGAACCTCAGTAGTTTGAATGATGTGGGAGGGATTTGACCTATACCTCCTTAGCATAGACACATGAAAGACATCATGTATCTGTAAAAATTGTGACCGTAGCGCCAACCTGTAGGCAAGCGCTCCAACCTTCTCAAGAATTTCATAGGGACCCATATATCTCGAACTCAACTTGCCCTTCTTGCCAAACCTCATGACTCCTTTCCAAGGAGACGTCTTAAGAAATACTTTCTCATCGATTCATACTCCATTTCCTTCTGGTATGCATCAGTATAATTTTTCATTTTATCTTGTGCTGCTTTAAGTCGTTGTTTAACCAAATTAACCTTGTCGACTGTCATCTTCTATAACTCTGGTCCTATCAGCTTCCTTTTCCCTTCTTCATCCCAATATATCGGGGTTTTACATCTCCTTCCATACAGTTCTTCATAAGGAGCCATCTGGATGTTTAAGTGGTACAAATTATTATAAGCAAATTTGACCAATGGAAAATGTTTGTCCTAAGCTCCTTTGAAATCCATCACATATGCCCTAAGCATTCCCTCAATGGTCCGAATGGTCCTCTCAGAGTGACCATCTGTCTGGGGATGAAAAGTTGTGCTAAAATTCAACTTGATTCCCAAAGCCTTTTGTAAACTTCCCCAAAATCTCGAAGTAAATCGAGGATCCCTGTCAGAAACTATAGCATCTGGAACCCCTTGCAATCTCACTATCTCATCAATATACTTTTTTTCCAAAACATCCAGAGAATCCGTCTATTTAATTGTCAGAAAATGAGTTGACTTCGCCAACCGATCAATAATAACCTATGTGGCATCATGCTTCCTACTAGTTTTGGGCAAACCCATTAAAAAATCCATGGTTATCCTTTGCCACTTCCATTCAGGAATGGACAATGGCCTTAACTTGCCTAAACGTGCCTGGTGTTCAGCCTTGACTTGTTGACACACTAGACACTTACTTACATATTCCGCCACATCTCTCTTCATGCCTTTCCACCAGAAATGCTCTTTCAGATCTCTGTACATCCTGGTGCTACCTAGGTGCATGGCATAAGGTGCATTATGTGCCTCATCTAGTATTTCATCCTTAACCTCCTTGACATCTGGAATACGAAGTTTGTTCCCTACAACCATAAGTCCATCATCCCTCACTACCACTTCAGATTTCTGGCCATTTTGAATTTCTTCTCAGAGCTTACTCAATTCTGCATCATGTGCTTGTAGCTCCTTAACTTTCTCCCTGAGTATTGGTCTCACTTTGAAAGTAGCAATAATACATTCAGGTTCCTCCTGTTTCAAACTTATCCTAAGCTTAGCCATTTCCTCCAATAGCGATAGGTAAACTGTTTGAACATAAGCAACTCTAACCACCTTCTTTGCCTCAAATTTAGTTCCTTTTGGTTCAACAAATATTTAAGATTTTTATGATCGGTGTAAATTCTCATTTAAAGCCCATATAGTTAATGTCTCCAAATCTTCAGGGTGAAAACTATTACTGCTAATTCCAGGTCATGGGTCGGGTAATTTAGTTCATAAGGTTTTAACTGTCGTGAGGCATAAGCTATTACCTTATCTTCTTGCATCAACACACAAACCAAACCCTTTCTCGAAGCATCACCGTATACTGTATAACCCTTGTCTCCTACAGGCAAGATCAAAACTAGAGCACTTGTTAATCTGCACTTGAGCTCCTTAAAACTTTTCTGGCATTCCTCACTCCAGATAAACTTCTAATTCTTCCTCAATAACTTCGTCATCGGAGCAACTATCATAGAGAACCCCTCAACGAATCTCCTATAATATCCTGCCAGACCTAGAAAGCTCCTCACCTCTATCACTACCTTTCGTGCATGCCAATTTACCACTGTTTCAACCTTCCTTGGATCAACATGTACCCCATCTTTTGAAATTACATGCCCAAGGAATATCACTTCATGAAGCCAAAACTCACATTTGCTGAATTTTGCATAAAGCTCCTTCTCCCTCAATGTCTGCAACACAATCCTAAGATGCTCCTCATGCTCCCCTTCATCCT
>JAOSBK010032959.1:0-10261 GCA_027568895.1 Erythroxylum shatona | reverse complement strand
CATATATCTATGTTTCTGATTTGATAACTCATATCCATGATCAGAAAAACGTGATCATCAATCAGAACACATACTAGTCTTAATTCATTATTGTTCCACCAATAACGATCGACCAGGGACAGTTTAGAATAGTATTATAAAACTTATGGTTTTACTATCAAGTCATATACTTGATGACATAAGCCTAATACTATTCATGGCACGTAAATCACATACATAAATGATATATATGCATTTATAAAAGAATATCTCATAATATCTTATTAATAAGTCATAATGTTAATATAAAAGTCACATATGTCCATTGGCCTAGGGCACACTACTAACACATAAGGTTGATACTTGCCCTTAAATCGCAAAGACACTTTGTGAATTCAAATTCACCAACTACACAGGGTATTGTGAAAGTCCCTGGATCTTTCAACTTAGATGGCATCTGGCTAGTTACTATTGAACTACAAGTGTCTGTAAAGCTATAGTTTAGTTATCTTCTTAACAATGCATCTTCAATAATATGTCCTTTAAAAACTTGGCGTATTTGGGCATATGTTCTAAACCCTTGACGAATGGAAGATTAATCTGCAACGTCTTTAATTTCTCCACAAATTTCATAAATTGTGAATCTAGTTTAGTCTTTTGTAGTCTATGAGTATATGAAACTTTGGGTGGATATGGAAGAGGAGCAATATAGGGAGGGTGTTCGCTCATGTCCACATCTTTCCCTTTTCTAAGTCTTTCTTAATAGGAGGAAGGTTTGCAACTTTTGTCTTTATGGGTTGTTCAAGTTCCTTCCCACTTTGAAGTGTGTTAGCTTTTAGTTGTTCCTTCAATTTTGTTAAAAAGTGCTTGGGATATTCCCCGCATTTTGTGCTAATAAAACACTTGCCAATTGGCTTATTTGAACCTCCAAATTATGGATAAAAGAGGTATGATTCTTTGTTACTTTCTTGAATCTACCTGTCAAATCTTTTTGAACATCATCTAATCTTCCAGCCTTATCCAAAATCTTATCTAGCTGAGAGTCCATTGAGTTTGGTTTCTCTTGTTAGAAACCTAGTAGTCCTTAAAATTAGAATTGACCTCTTATCTTGTTCGACCAAGAGAAGTTAGGTTGATTCTTCCATCCAAGATTGTAAGTGCTTGAGTAAGGGTTATTTCCCTTTCCTCAACCATATTGCAATCCTATGTAATTTACTTGTTTTGATTCATGACCTTTCATCAGGAAACAATCAATGATATCATGGTTTAATTACCCATACCACTCATATTTTAGTTGAACAACTTTTATTGGAGTTGAGGAAAAGGCCTTCATATTGTTTAGTTATCGAGCTAGATTATCGATCTTTGCTCACATTTTAGTGATTAAGTCCATAATTGAAGCTCCTTTATGCTATCGAACAGTTGAATGTTATCTAACCCGATCATTTGTCTAAGGACAACTGTTGCTAGCCATTTCTTCCAACAACTCCTCAGCTTCATCCACTGTCTTCCTCATTAACGATCTTCATGATGATGAATGATATTTGTGCATTAGTATGTGTTTTTCTAAGTATTTGGTATTTGTTTCTTGTATGATAGGTTAGTATTATTGTGTTTTAGGACTTGTTTTATGTGTTTCTGTTTAGTTTGATCTTCATGGTTGTACTTTTGGGTTTGATGTTGGTTTAGGGTAGGAATTGATCATTTTGGCGTACGAATGGAGGTGGACACCTTTGTGATTGAGCTAGGGATCAAGAGAAGAGGAGAGAAGTGGAGCTGTTGAAAAACAAGAACCCATGATCGTGGAAAAGGGCATGTTTTCCATGATCACGGGAAATTTATAGAGAAAGTTTTTGTTCAGTTAACCCACAATCATGGGAAGCCAAATTATAATTCCCACGATCATGGGAATTGGAAGTCAAAGAGACATGCAGGTTTCATGTATTTTTTTTTAAGTTTTTGTGACTTTATAAGAAATAAAATCCCGAGAGTTGCCAGAGGGTCAATGGAACCCACTTCCTAGAGCTAAAAGACAAACTGAGAGCCTAGAGATAGGGGGAGATTCAAGGTTTCATTCTAGATTGGGCAAAGAGCTGTCCATCATCTAGATTTCCAGATTGGGAAAAGAAGAGGAGAAGTTGCCCCTGTCTAGTCCTCTCACTTGACCACGTACAGCTATTGCTTGCTAACTCTTCTTAGAGGTCATATGCTACATTGATAGTTTTTCTCATCAAAGATCCTCCCGCAGCTGCATCTACTACTTGTTAACTTTTCTTAGAGGTCATACGCTGCATTGATAGTTTTTCTCATCAAAGATCCTCCCGCAACTACATCTATGATCCCTCTTGTGCTCTAATTTACACCATTATAGAATGTTTGCATAAGGAATTCCCTCGGAAGGTTATGGTAGGGACAACTTCTCTATAGTTTTTTAAACCTCTCCTAAGCTTCATATAAAGACTCCCCATCGCTTTGTTAAAAATTTGTGATTTCCTTAATGATCCTTGTTGTCTTGGTCAATGGAAAGTGTTTAGCAAGGAATGTCTAGGATAGTTTTTCCTAAGTAGTAATCTACCCTGAGCTGAGTGAATTGTACCACGCCTTCACTTGATCTCTCAAAGTGAAAGCAAATAATCATAACCTCACAATATCGTCAGACATCCCATTAAACTAAAAGGTGTCGAAGATGCGTACTGTTGTCAAGAATAAGAAGGGTAAGAACACAACCACATTGCAACCATCCACCTCTCAGGCACCACCAGAGCCTTAAGAAGAAACAGTTAAAAGAGGAACCGATAGCAGTAACAAACGTTGATGGTTTTCAGTAAATTCTTGATTAGATGGTCACAAATCAACAATAAATGATGCTTCAAATCAATGAGCTTAGCAACCAAGTGCAATAAGTACACAAGGAGTAGCAGTATATAAAGAAGAAGTTCCTAAAGTTCTTCCAGAAAAAGAACATTGAAGTCCTATCTCCTTTGCCTTTGCCACCTCAATCTCCATAAGCCTTCTTACCCTTCATTGTTTATATTGTTTTATTTACTTGTTAGTTATGTTATTTATTTACTTACTTGATGTTGTGTTTGATGTTTTGATTTCATTTTGTGGTTGTCTTATCACTTTGAGGACATTGTGCTATCTAAGTGAGGAAAGGTGACATTTTCCTTGTGAATTGCATCTTTTAAATTTGTTTTATTTACTATTTAGGATGCATGTTTTAGGCATATTAGGTTGTTGTTTGATGTTGTGTTGTGTTAATTAATGGAACCACACTTGAAACATTTTTTATGTGTTTTGACATGAGATTCTTTCATGTTAGTTGGAATAAGATTGAATGCATGTTTGAACTTGAATTAGGCATAAGTACAGAGTAAATCATGTTGAGTGATGAAAAGTAGTTGGTTACATAAGCTTACTCAAAATGTGACACTTAAGCAATGAGGTAGTGTAGAGATGCATAATGAATTTTCATGTGAGCCAATGTGAGGATTGAGCTTATATGACTTCATCTATATTCATCTTATTTCTTTGAGTGTGTGAGACCCCTTTAGGTTACTAATTTCAGAGCTTGTTTTGAATCGGTTTAAATCTACTAGATGCATGCTTAATAGAAATGGTTAAGGCCCTTTTTGTCTTAACCCTTGCCTTAAATGACCTACCCTTGTTATTATCCTTTATTAGCCCCATTGAGCCTTAACCTTTTTGTTTCTTGAAAACACCTAATATTTCAAAACCCAAAACCTCATTAGCCTACCTAGTCATAAGCTTAGTAAAGTATTAAGTGATGCGCTAGTTTGGGATTTTTGGTACAAATTTTTTCTTTCTAAGATAAGTTGAGTTATACTTTTAATCTTCGATCACATTGTATCTAGTTGCTATTTTATTTGTTGTTTCTTCAATTATATAAAAATAAAAAAGAGAAAAAGAAGAAAAGAAAAAAAGAAAAAGGAAGAACATTTTGGGTAGCATCAATAAATGCAGAGTAGTAGTATATTTATAGTTGTATATATCAGAATATGTTTTGTATCCATTTGTTCACTTATTACTTTATGCATGCTTGTTTTAAACCCTTTTTTTTGACCCACCAAAACCCTTACCACATTATAACCCGAAACAAAGCCCTTGTGATCTATGCATGTAATCATTATAGAGGAGAATTGCGTATTAGTAAGCCTATGGTAGTGTAGTTTCCCATAGAGAGCTTGAGTGACACAGTAACCATCAAATAATTAAAAGAAATGAGTGAAACTATGAGGAAGATTCATTATGAGTTTATACTTATCTTGGAGTGTGGTGCCATCAATTAAGTTTGCATATGTACACTAATGAAAAGTAATCATGATATGTGTAATAGCTTAATACTTGAGTTGGCTAAACTTTAAGGGATTGCATTTTTTATCTTTACAAAAATTGAAGTGATAGAATTGATTGGTTGTGTTTGAGGACAAGCAAGGATTTAAGAGTGGGGAAGTTGATAGTTGTGCATTAGTATGTGTTTTTCTAAGTGTTTGGTATGTGTTTCTTACATGATAGGTTAGTATTATTGTGTTTTAGGACTTGTTTTGTGTGTTTTTGTTTAGTTTGATCTTCATGGTTTTTCTTTTGTGTTTGATATTGATTTAGGGTAGGAATGGATCTTTTTGGTGTAGGAATGGAGGGTGGACTCCTTTATGATTAAGCTAGGGACCAAGAGAAGAGAAAAGAAGTGAAGTTGCTAAAAAACAAGAACCCAAGATCATAGAAAAGGGTATATTTTCTATGATTGTGGGAAATCTATGAAAAATGTTTCTGTTAAGTTAACCCATGATCGTGGGAAGAACAAGTATAATTCCAAGGATCACAAGAACTAGAAGTCGAAGAGACACGCGAGTTTCATGTATTTTTTTAGGTTTTTGTGACTTTATAAGACATAGAATCCTAAGAGCTGCCATAGGGTCATGGAATTTGCTTCCTGGAGTTAAAAAATAGATTGAGAGCTTAGAGATAGGGGGAGATTCAAGGTTTTATTGTCAATTGGGCAAAGAGCACCCCATTATCTAGATTTTCTAGATTAGGCAAAGAAGAGGAAGAGTTGCCCCCTCCAGTCTTATTTCAATTTCTTTCTCTTATAGCATGTTTATCATGGATTATTTAATTGTTAAGGATGTTATGGATATTATGATTGGCTAAAACAATTTTTAGGGTTTCTTGTTAAACTATTTGTGAACCTTTGGTTATTGATTTAATGATATACATGTTTGTGTTATTTCTTGTGCTTAAACCTTAGAATAAATTGAGAGAGTGAGATTAGTAATATATGTTAATTGTACAACGAGAGCTAATGATTAATAGACCTACAAATAACAAGTTATTGATTTATTAGGAAGAGATTTCAATATATCAATACACTACATATAGGATAGCTTCATATCTAGCTGAATGTTTAGGAAAGGTTTTGAACATCAAGAGATCCCAAAGTTAATTCTAATTTATTTAACTAGTGACATTTAGTTAGACCTTGAGAGAGGGTAGCTAAAATTTTAGGAAATCTTGATCTAAACATAAATTGAATCAATTAATTAGAGGGGTGAAAATAGGGATAATGACAAGTCCTAATGTTTAATCTTGATTTTCTCCAAGTCTTAGTTTATGATTTTGGTTTAGGTTGCCTTGTTCCCTGTTACTTTTAGTTTGTCTTTATTTTACTTATCTTTTTAAATTCGATCGAAACAATTTTTAAACAAAGAATAGCCTGAAATAAGTGATGCCTAAGCACAATCCTCATGGGATCGATATTTGCTTTCAACTACAAGTATGAGCCATATACTTGTGGTTTTGAGCATAAGAATAGTAGTGTGTTTTGCATTCAACAATGCATTGATAGTGTCTCGGGTAAGTGGTTCAATCCATTATAAAAGGTTTGTAAAGGAATTCTTTGGACAAATTATGATGTGGACATCTCGTTGCAAGTCTTTGTTTCTCTCTTATGCCTCGTAAAGTGATTCCCCATCACTCTGTTGGAAGTTCGTGATCTCCTTGATTATTTTTATGATTTTTGTGAGGGCAAGTATTTGTCTAAAAATCCTCATACCAATTACTCCCACGTTGTGATATTTACAAGACTGAGAGAGTGATACCATGCTTTGACTCTATCCTTTAATGCAAAGGGGAAAAGCCTCATCCTAACAACATCTTCTGACATCTGATGATATTGAAAGGTATCACATATCTCGAGGAAGTTCACAATATGTGCATTGAGATCCTCGTTGGTCAATCCATAAAATTGTACATTTTGCTACAACATGTTTAGTAGAGTGGGTTTTATTTCAAATGATGCTGCTTGGACAGATGGCCTTGTGACACCTTGATTAGCAACATTAAACCTCGGTCTTATGAAATCCATGAGGGTCCTTGGTTGCCTCACTGATCAAATTCTTGATGAAACTCTTCAACCATGTTTGTTTCGATATTTTCTTCTTCATGTCTCGCTCTTTGAATTGTGCACTCTAAACGGGCAATGTCAAGCTCTAATGTTTCAGCTATCCAACTCGAACTTCTAGTAACTCTTGTGTTCATACAAGTGCATGAATACAAGAGTTGGAAAAATGTTTTAGACTAAAAGAATTAAACTAATCCTACTACTCCCTAACAATAATGCCAAAAACTTGTTGACCAATTTTTATCTAATGTACAACCCCCAATATCTATAAATATATGAATCATAGCTTGTAGTATCAAAGGTGTCAATCCCATAAGGAGATGTGAATTAATCTAATCCTAAGTTATCTAAGTTTAAAAAATTAATAAAATGAAAATAAAAATTGAATAGAAAAGTAAGCACATGAAGGTGAATGGAAAAATTAATTTGTGGAATTAATGCAAGAAATTAAATATTGAGCAACACCAAATTCAAAATGGTAAATCACACAAGAAAATTTACCAAATTATGAGAGAGGGATTTATCCTATCATTAATGTTAGCCTAATCACTTTTGTGTTATTGTGGTGTCAGTTTTAGACTATCATAGGGTGGATTACTCTCTCAAGTTATAATCATTAAACCCTAATTAATAAACCTAATTAAGTCAAGTTACCAAATTTTTAATCTCTTGATTAACTATCAGCTCACAACCTAATCAGTTCTTAAGCTTTCTAATAAACTATCGGGTCTTGCACGAGATCTCTCTCTGTATAATTGTCGACTTGATTACTTACATGATCTATTAGATTATTTAACTCTTGTTAAGCAACTTAATCATTTTGCATTCGATTTACTCTCTCGATTTATTACCGAAGCGTGAAGTTACGACAATTAATCACAACAACCAGTCAAAATAACATAAAAACGACTATATTGACATTGAATTAAGTTTAAATCCCTAAAGAAAAGTTAAAACATCATCATCAATCCACAAACCATAAACATAATCATATTCATCTTACACATTCAATGAAGAAAATGACAAAGACTTGGATGGGACTGGGATGGTTTGGGAAGGCAACAGCGTTGGAAGCCCTCTCCTCTTCTTCCTCTTCTCTCTCTTTTACTTCTCTCCTCTTGAAGTTTTTTTCCAAAGTGGCAGAATGTAAACTCCCTTTGAAGGTTCTTTTCTTTTCCTTTTATAGTGTTTTCCAATTAGGGAAAACTCTGGGGTTTTCTCGGCCTCAAAAAGTTTGAAATGTCCCCAAAAATGAAGTTTGGTAAGTTGATGTGTGTTGTCTATCATGCAGGCCATGATTATGGCATCATCGTTTGCTTCAGGCTTCCTTCGATTCTCCTCCGTTCTTCCATAATTAATCTAAAACACTAGCAAATACATCAAGGCTCCTTAAATAGGCAAAATTTATGCTCAATAGAATACAATAACCCATAAAAGACATAACATAAATGTCTAGCTAAACAACACAATCATGCGTTAACCATGCACTAATTATTCAATTTAACAACTAAACATATATTAAACTACCCATTAAAACATTATATAATCTACCACTATCATAATGCATATGAGGTAGATGTTGCTTGCAAGGGTCACTCCCTGTGGTTACAAAGTATTGTTTATGATCAACTTTTCAGAGTGATATATAATTCATGTGGTTTGTGATGTGAGAGCTTGAATTTGAGTTACAAAACATAGTTTTTGCATTCATCATAGTTGATGTACGCAATTGTAAGTGAATGTTAGTTTTTGCATTTGATGTTATATTAAGTATTACTTTTGCTTCACTAACTTTGATGATTTTTATGCTACATTACCCAAATACATCTCACCTTACCCTTGTCACATTAAAACCCTAAAGTCCTTTATAATGGTTATGCATGTGAATCCTAATGGTGGAGAAATGAAATAATATGTAAAGTTGTGGAATGTCATAATTATGAATGGCGTTTGTGTGTAGTCGATAATTTATCATATTTAAACACATTTTGTTAAGTCTACCTCTAAATTACTCAGTTTAGAAAGGTGGTGAATGTTGATTGATCATGAGTAGAGTCATTGAATGTTAATTTCTTGTCATGGTCTTGAAAGTCATTCCTCTTTACTTATGATTATCTATTCTTAGGAAATTTGGAAAATGAGTAAGTGTTTTTGCATTTGTGAATTTAATTTTGATGTTTCACCCGATGATGATCAAAAGCTAAGTGTGGAGGAAATTGATATGTGCTTAATTGATTATACATTTATTTTATAACCCTTAGTGTTTAATGATCTGAAATGCTTAAGATATTTACTTTAGTTCATATTTGGTTTTAGGTACAATTTGGAAGCGAAAGAGCTATAGTGAGTCAAAAGCACAATATTTGAGCTATTTTCTTGAGATTCTCACTCACTTGTCTTCATGAAATAAGAAAAAGAAGGGTTAAAGAAAGCGAAGACAAGAAAATTGCAAAAAATGAAGAGTTTAAGCCATGAAGGAGAGCTCATGACCATACATCAAATTGTGTCTCATAACTATGACATTTCACACCCATGACTCAACATGCATGGGTTAGTGCAACAAAGGCTCACAGTCTTGAGCCTTTAAGGAGGCCATGCATAGCCATGAGCTAACATACACTCTCGTGACATTTTTCTAGCTGCCCCAAAAACCTAATTTTTAGTATAGAAGTTACGACAAAAGGGGAGATTGGATATGAATCATTTGGGAAACAAGAGGGGTGACAGAAGCTTGCAATTTCAAAAACCCCTGGAGGCCATGGAAGGATAGGATTCCTGACACTAGTTTGGAGGTGATATCAATGCCGAAGAACCTAATTAAGCATTCTTTCATTGTTTGTTGTTCTTTCTCTCTTAGTAATTGATTATATTATCCTATATTTATTGTTTGGGTGTTGTGTAAGAATGATTGAATGCTCTATTTGATTGATTTTATATATGAACCCATTGCTAGAATCGAATACAATACATAATTGTTGTGTTTTCGATTCATTTGTGGCAACTAATAGTTTTTAATCATTAGGGATAACATAGCCTAAGTTAATTTACTTGAGTTTGTATGGTTGTTGCCTTAATTAATCTTTTTTCCTAACTCGTAATGCAGTTGTCCAATTAAATATAGAGAGATTGTTTTAAGTTGTTCGATAGCTAGGTTTAATTAACGACCTCTTCTTAATTAAACATGTCCTAAGGGAAAATTGTGGTTAACCTACGATTAATAGTTAATAGGAGAATTATGAGAATAACAACTCAGTAAAGTATGTTTAATTATGTGTAGGCCAAGATTGAACCGATGATCAGGTCCCTAATGCATTCATCACTTTACATCATTTTTGAATATTTTCTTTAATTTGTTTTCATTATTTTAGTTTAGTTTTATTTTTATTTGAAATTAAACAAACTCCTTGACAGCTCGTGTCGAGTGCACTACAAAATTTACCTGACTCTGCACACTAAAATTTGTAGTTATGGTAAGTCGGGATCGAATCCACAAGAAATGTTCGGTTAATTTATGTAACAAAATTAATTGATGCAAGGAAAGTAAATGGGGGGTGGGGGGTTTGGATTTCAAACAATTTAGAAATTAAAGTAAAATTAAACTATCAAAAATAAATTAAAGCAAATAATCGAAAATGAGAAAAGTGTTGAGTATAAGTAAGGTCTGATTCTAGGGTCAATCTCGGCCTAAACAAAATCAAGCATATTCCTTCATTCTAAAGTCTTTACAATTCTATTTGGACTATTGATCTAAGATTAATAGAATGCTCTACAAATCTCGATTTTTCCTTAGGTTGTATTTAATCAAGATACGATCATTAATTAAACCTAACCACCGAATAACCTAGGATACAATCTCTAGAT
>JAOSBK010032958.1:0-10263 GCA_027568895.1 Erythroxylum shatona | reverse complement strand
TAACACAACACATAAACTAACTTACTCATTTAAATTCAATTTATATCTCAAAATTCCATTTAGAAGTTGGGGTCCAATAGACTCTTTGCGGGTTCGCTGGGTTCATGCCATTTATTTAAGGGGAGTACCTATATGGGAATGGCAGCCCCATCCTCGAGACTCCTGTCTAGTTAAGAAATTAGCTTCAATACGTGATACTTTAGTCAGCAAAATGGGTGGCATTCCTGCGACAGTAGAGGCGTTACAGCACAACTGTGTGAATGGGATTTTGTCATCTCATAATGTATATGAATTGTTGCGCATTAAACAAATGAGTAAGCCTTTGATGTCATTTATTTGGAAACCACCTACATACTCCTTTATTGCTTGGCTTGGACTAAGAAATAGACTGCCCACTAAAGATAACCTTATGTTCTTGGAGTTGGATAGAACCTGTATACTGTGTGACACTGACCCTGAATTAGTGACTCATCTCTTCTTCAACTGCTCTTTTACTAAAGATGTATGGACAGCGATCCGAGGTTGGTTAGGCATTACAAGAGAGATGTCTTCCCTTTTGTGTGCCATCAAGTGGATATGACTGGAGTATAATGGAACCCTTATTAGATGCAAAGCTGCCCGACTAGGTCTCCTATGCACCTTATATATTATTTGGAAGACCGTAATGCAGTACAATTGGATGCTACCGTCTACACGCAAGCTGATGTTGTTGCCAAGATTAAAACTATAGTGTACAAGTTGCTCTATAAATTGTATCCCCCAGAGTTAATCCCATTTTGATCTTAATTTTGTTGATGCTGTGACTGATGAATCTGATTTGATCTTTTAGAAGCTGCTTCTCTTCTTAGCCCAGGCTGCTTGACAGGTGGTCCCTTCCTTGGTGGCTTGGGCAATAGGGTTCCAACGGCTACTTCATGTATGATTCCTTCGGTTGTAGATGCTAGTTGCATGGGCCATTCACACACTAACATCCCTCCACGTCGATTTTCATGTGACGTCCACGACCCTGCTCTCTTGACCCGACTGTTGTTGGCCCAATGTGTTAGGCCCCAATTCCTGCACCTTAGAGATGCATTTTGACTAGTTAGGACAAACTTTTAGCTGGTGATAGTTTTTAATTTACTTTTGTCCCCAATGTTTCATCGGATGTACTAGGCCAATTGAGGGCTCCTAACCTCATTTTGGGTGTATGGGGAATTAGTGGGTTTTTCTTTTGTCACAGTTTGTACTAATTGGGGTATGGCCTAAACCTTGATGTATATATCCCTTTTTGATAAATATAATTTACAATTTATCAAAAAAAAGAAAGAGCTATCAGTGAAAGACGTTCATGAGTGCCTCACCTTGCGATTTCCATCCAAGCTTCATCCCTTCGACTACTGCTACAAATTTCTACATTGTCCTGTGTCATCACCATGGAACGACTTCGGTCCTGTGTATGGTACATTTTCCTGAATGCCTTAATTCAGGGTCTCGATTTTGTATGATGTGTGATATACTTGGTTCATTGCTTCTCCCTGTTTCTACGACATGGCGAGAAAAAAACCCAAGGGTAATAATTCCTCAGAGGAGCGATTGGGTGCCCTGATGTGAAAAAACCTTCGCTGGTACCTTCGAATATAGGCACTAGGGCTGACCTCACGGATGAAGTTAGTTCTCCTCCTGCTTCTACCAATTAGAAAACTAGTGTGGGATTTACCAAAGTGGAGTCGACAATTATGAAAAAAATATGAACATTCCCAAAGATGGCGATAAACCCTCCAAACAATGATAACCAACCTGCCTATCACCAATGCAAAAATCTGGCGCGACACTGAAATCAGGAAAGGGTATAGTGAATGAGATAATTAACGCAAACTTGTGTGATGCTGAATCCTCCTCTGATGGAGATGAGATTGATTTGGGCAGTGAAGACACTTCAGATTCTGAAGAATCAAGAACAGCACAGACTGTAGATTAGATGCTCGATAAAATGCCCAATTCAACTTCTGTTGTACAGAATGAGACTGTGTTGGCCAAAGTTTCAACTCCTAAGGTGACTAGTCCTCCTGTCAATCTAGACGGTGCCCCAAGTAAACCATCTTATATTAGTCTCTTTCGATAGAATCGTGATAGAAATCAGGGGCTACATCTTGAACAAATTTCTGGGGAGAATGAAGTAACTATACTGGCAGATGATAGATTGGACTTGAGAGGGAATGGGGCTTTTGTTTGGTGGGCATTTTCACTGGTCATTTTTCGGGCATAAAAGCTTTAGAAGGACTCATCTCTCACTGGGGTGTGGAGTGCAAATTAATTCCTCATGAGGGTGACTGGCTGGTGTTTCGCTTTGAAACAGAGGAAGACCAAACTAGTGTATTGGCGGGGGGTCCGTATAGTTTGTTTGGCAAAACCTTGATGCTGAACAAACTTGCGTCTAGTTTTGCGTTCAATCTTTAGGATTTTATGGAGGTACCAATTTGGATCAAGCTACCGAATTTGTAGTTGGATTTATGTACAGCAAAAGGCCTCTCCTATTTGTATGAATCAGGTTACCAAGTTACGGTCTATAATTGGCGCATAAATGGGTGCCGAAAGAAAGGGTTACACAAGCAGATAAAACCCAGATTGTGGCTGATACCAATATGGAGGGTGGCAAAGGGGTGGCAAATAGTTTGGAAAAACCTGCAGCAAACTTGGATTCAGATGTTAGGAATCGTCAGATGAGTGCTACTTCAACTTCTAAAAATGCAGAAACTGCCAAGACTAGTAAACCTGCCCAGATTACTACTTCAACTAGGCCTAGTGCATCAGGGACTATCAATCCAACCAACCAAAGTGTGAAAGAAACTACAGGGGCAGAAAGAGAGTAGGCACCTCTAACCAAATCCACAACCAAAGGGAAAGTGGTCTTTGTTACTAAACTTGGACAAGCAGGAGAGAAGGGGCAGAATAGCTCTAGGGGTGTTTCGAATGGGCGTGCCAGGGACATTATGGGATCTTCTAGTAAATCTGGTAGGGCAGGGCCCTCCCGCCAGTAAAAATGAATCTATTTAGTTGGAATGTTTGAGGTCTCAGTACGACCGCGAGACAAAACAGTGTTTTCACTCTTGTTCGACAACACTAGTGTAAATTTTTATGTTTGTTAGAAACTAAACTTATAGAGGAAGGCTGAAAGTGGCTGGTTTGTAGTCTCTTTCTGTGATGGATTTTCGACCATAATTTTCAATTGATTGAAAAAGGCCGTATGGCCATTGTTTGGCAACCAGAATTCTACTCTTGCCAGGTATTGGAGATTGGTGAGCAACACATTCATTGTCGGTTACATCATATTATTACCAAGAGAGATTTTCCAGTGACATGTATCTACGGCTTATATAGTGTGACTAAGTGCTAGGAGCTTTGGAATAGACTAATTGTGCTAAATGTTAACAACAAATTACCGTGGGTGCTATTGGGGGATTTCAACTGTGTTCACAAAGCTACAAAACGCATAAGTTGTAAAACACTTACTGCCTACTTATTGAAAGATTTACAGGAGTTTTGTGTGTCTTTGGGACTTGAAGATGCCCTTTCTATAGGAGAAATATTCACTTGGCAGAAAAATCAATTATGGGCTAAATTGGATCGTGTGCTTGGGAAATCAACGAATGGTACTGCTTGGCTCACTTTCTTTCTCTGAAAATTGATTCGGATCACTGCCCAATTTTGGAACTTAGTAAATAGGAGACGCAGGGAAAAAGGCCGTTTAAATTCTTCAATCTATGGCTCAATCATCCCCGCTTCTCAGACATTGTTAAATCTACATGGGACTCTTCTGTAGCTGGCACCGCACCGTTTATCCTTGTCTCTAAGTTGAAAGCGTTGAAAACTCCCTTGAAAGGTCTGAATAACGAGGCTTATAGGCATATTACACGCAAGGTTAAGGAAGCAAAGGAGGAATTTCAGTTGGCCTACCAAGATTCCCTGAATAATCCCATGAACTCGCATTTTATAGATTTGTTGAATTCCAAACGTAAACATGCTCTGTTTATGTAAGAGGCTGAGTGAATGTTTTTCAACAAAATGCTAAATGCCGACACCTGATGGAGGCTGACAGTAATACGAGGTATTTCTCGGAAGTGGTAAGGAAAAGGAATAGATTGAATAAAATTTACTTACCTTCTTAAAGCCGATAACTCTGAAACTACCTCAATGGAGGAAGTTGCTTCTTGCCTAGTTAACTATTACCAGGAGCTTCTTAGTTCCTCAAGCACACGGGATAGGGTGGATCCCATGATTGTCCAAAATGGTGCAGTTATCACTCCAGATATGTGCGACAAGTTGCTTGCACCTATTACTGATGTGGACATCCGACAGGCTATGTTTGATATTGGGAATGAGAAAGCAATAGGGGAGGATGGGTATACTGCAATCTTCTTCAAACACTAGTGGAAGCGGGTTAGTTGTGATGTTCGGGCTGCAGTACATGAATTCTTTGAGAATGGTCACCTATTAAAGCAACTTAACTATACCATCCTCGCCCTTATTCCCAAAACCAAGACTACACTAAAAGTTTCTGACTTTCGACCCATTGCCTTTTTAAACATTGTGTATAAAGTGATCTTGAAGATCTTGACAGAGCGTATGATAGAGGTAGTGGGGGAATTAGTGGATCCAACCCAATCAGCATTTGTACTAGGCCAAAATATGCTGGATAATATTTTTCTTGCACAGGAGTTAGCAAGAGGTTATAGCAGAAAGTGCACTTCACCTCGCTGTCTGTTAAAAGTTAACCTTTCCAAAGCTTGTGATACGGTCTCCTAGGAATTTCTGGAGGAAATGATGAAGGGGTCGGGGTTCCCTGATCGGTTTGTTGCTTGGATTATTAAGTGTGTCACAACGACTTCCTTCTCAATTTCAATAAATGGAAATCTCCATGGCATGTTTAAAGGCTGGAGAGGCCTAAGACAGGGAGACTTGATGTCCCCAATCCTGTTCCTCTTCTACCTAGAATACCTTTCAAGAGTGCTCAAATTGAGATCGTCTGATCCCTCTTTTAACTTTCATCCTAAATGTAAACCACTTAGGATCACTCAGTTGGCGTTTGCTGACGATCTTATGCTCCTCTCCCGAGGAGACCCTATCTCTCTGTGTGTGTTGTTAGATGGATTGACTGATTTTAATAGAGTGGCGGGTTTGAAGGTGAATCCCCTGAAATCCAATATTTTTCTTGGAAGAGTCTAGGGCTATGATAGAGAGGATATCATACAGATGATGGAATTTGGTGTCAGTGAATTTCTAGTCCACTACTTGGGTGTACCATTGGCCCTAATGAAGGTATCAGTGGCTCAATTTTCACATCTTATAAAAGGAGTGGAATCTTTTATCAATGCATGGAATGGGAAAAACCTATCCTATGCCAGTCGGGCTGAATTAATAAATTCAGTCATTCAAGGCGTGTTATCTTTTTGGCTCCAGGCGTTTCCCAGTGATCCTTGATAAAATTGCCTCCATTTGTCGGCTTTTCCTATGGGGCAGTAAACGTTATCGGGTTGCTTAGGATAATATTTGTATGCCTAAAGAGGAAGGTAGTCTTGGGCTAAAGAATTGTATAACATGGAACTTGGCCTTGCTAGCAAAAATGTTATGGAATATCCACGCAGAAGCCAATTCACTATGGGTGAAATGGATCCATACCTTTTACCTCAGGGGTGTGTCTATATGGGATTGGACGCCCCACTATAGAGACTCCCTCCTATTGAAAAAATAGCAGTGATTCGTGACGCTTTGCTGACCAACCTTCGGGGACGTAGTGGTGTTGAGAATGCACTACCAAAATTGTGTGTTAATGGAGGCTTTTCTTCCCAAAAAATATATGAGCTATTATGGACTAAGCATAACAGGAGTCCTTGGATATCTTTTATCTATAAGTGATATATACCTCCCAAATACTCCTTCACAGCCTGGATAAGCTTGAGGAATCGCCTGCCCACCAAAGACAATCTCTCCTTTCTTAAGCTAGATTGTATGTGCATATTCTGTGGCACCAAGATGGAATATGTAGCCCACTTATTCTTCCAATGCCGATTCGCTAGAGCGATTTGGCATGAAATTCGCAATTGGTTGGGTCTCACAAGGGAAATGGGGTCTTTATTACGTGCTATTAAATGGATCCATTTCAAAGAAAAGGGTGTTCTTCTGAGATGTAAAGTAATTTGAATTGCTTTTCTTTGCACCATTTATATCATCTGGAAGATACGAAACACCACCAACTTGATGGTGCTACGTTCTCAAGGATAGATGTAAGTTCAAAGATCAAGACTGCTACGTATAAGATCTTATATCGTTTATATCCTATTGAACTTATTACTTTCTAATCATTAATGCTGATTAGTAAGCGTTATTAATTATGTGTGCCTAGCTAATGGATGGTTGATTATAGTATGGCCATCTCTATATGCTTCTAGGGGGAATTCAAACCTCCATGCTCTATCTCATGCTGTGGCCAGTTGTGTAATTCATGTTGTTGCAGGAGGTGGGGTGTTGAATGTAATAGTTCAATGTCTCCTACTGTGTGTGTATGGTGCCTACTAGCTGTGGTGGTAGGAGGTAGGATTGGTGAAATTTCTGAAATTGATTCAAACCTTGAATGGCTAGCTTCTTATAGCGTCTGGCTATTTTGGTCAGGGGAGTGGTTGAGCATAAAGGAAATGGTGTGAAGGTGCTGTCTGAAATATTACGACGTCATTTAGAGGTTGTTATACGATGATGCATCGTGAGCAAGGAGTGTGTGAATGTTGGGGAGTGGGAAATGGAGTCGTTTTGGATTGTAATAAGTGGAGTGCCCTGAGGTGTCAAACGCTGTCATTTTGTAGCTCACTGCACGGTGCAACATTGCAAGGAATAGACATGTTGGCTTTGGTTGAAAGGAGTGGTGCAGAATCTGTTGATTTGTGGTAAAACGTCGACGGATGGCAGTTCCTAAACTGGTGTTGCATGGATTAGGATATGTCAGTTTAAAATGATTTCATTTCCTCTACAGTATTGGTGGTTCGTTAATGGCCCTGCAACCAATGTCATTTAATGGTAGACTTGGATGCTGACGTTTTGGGCAGTAGTACTTAGAGTGTTGTGTTGCTTGAGCCCGCTTTAAAACTACTGGGATTCGACGTCATTTTGGACTCGGTACTGGTTTTCTTCTTAGAACAATGTAGTCCTTTAAATACCAACTTTGTCACCGTCTAGTACACCCTCTGAGCGTGTACCTTAGGATGGAATACTGTTATCTTGGCATGAAGTGGAAAGGAAGGCCTGTGCTAGTTTGGTTTCGCCTATGGAGCTGTGGAGTGGCAGGGTACGGTCTGCCTACTGTTCATACTGCATGGTGTCTGGACTTTGAGGAAGCGAAGTGCGGGAGCTAATCGGATTTTTTAGTGGATCTACTTTCTTCAACTTGTATCTGTATCTGTCTGCCTCCTCGGATTCACATAGCATACAGACACTGCATTATAGTTTCTGCATGCTATGGGAACCTTGAGGAGGGAGCGTCAAAATTAAAAAAAAACAAAATATAACAGTTTTCTTTCTAGTTTTTGTGCTTGGATTTGGATTTTTTAGGACTAGCCTAACCGTGTGCATGACTACCCTCTACTGGTACGTATATGCATGTTGCCTGGCTTAGACGAATGCGGGGTGAAGACGCTTGACTGCCTTGAAGAATTCCAACGTCGTTTGGAGTAATGTTCTGCGTATTGCTTTGGGACGACGCTGCTTGGCACTTAATGGGCGTACCTAACTCTGTTAGGGCTGAATGTCGTCACTTAGCTGGAAGGAAAACGATGTCATGGAACATTTTGGTAGTGGAATGTATTGGACTATTTGGGATCCCCTTACACATGGGCTATTACTGGGTTGAAACATTATTGCTATGTTTTTCTTCTTTCTAGCCCCAAGTTCAAGAATACAACAATTTGGGCTTAGCGATTGACATTTTGTTATTTCGAGGGCTTAGTTTATATAAGCCAATGTGTTTTCCCTGCTCTATTGGGCCACTTAGCTTTTTATGATTTTTTGGGTATCTAGTGTAGGGGTATTAATAGGAAACCCTTAAGTCTTAGGCTTTTAGATGTTTTGGTCCATCCCTAGGACCTATGGCATTTTTAGACTTGGTGTATCCTTCTCTTGACTGGGGTATGCCCCTATGCAGATGGACATATTTTCTTTGATGAATATACCTTTTACCTTTCATTAAAAAAAAAGAAAAAGCTATCAATGTTCGGTGGAGAGAGTCTCTCATTAGGTGATTCCCATCTCCTAGCTTCCAAACACCTCCTGGCATTGTTTCGACAGCAATACTCGACTCCTTGGGTAGTGGATGCTTCTTGTATTCCATCTCCTTGCCTACTGCCTCCCGACCTCTTTTCAGTGGGTGCTACAAAATGTACGATTAGGATTTTCAACAGTGAGTGCTAGGGTTTTTTACGAGCTCGATTTTCTCCTCCTGGTGAGAACGATAGAGTCATTCAGTTAGGGCAGCGCTCTCCAAGCCTTGACAACTAGTCAGACGCATTTTGGTGGGATTGTAGGGACTGATTTGTAGTGCTATAGGGGGTTTCAATTACTACTTTCTCCTTGGTTCTTTATTGGAGAAGTTTAAGTGGAAACCCTAGTTAGAGAGCAACACCAGGAGTAGATTTGTTCTTGAAGGTGTGGAGGGTAGTGCTCGCCGGCGCTACCTAGCTCCTACCTAGGGGAACCTCTCCTAGGGTTCCTAAGTGGCGATATGGGTCAGAAAAACTTAAAGGTATTGACATTACAGCAGAATGCCTGCGTCCCATGGTGCCATCAAGCAAGCTTCCAGTGGATAACAAGGGTCTACTAGCCAAAGCTCCAAATGACACTGAGGTTAATCCCACTCAATCTTCTTCAACCAAAAATACATCTCCTGATAGCCTTCCAAATATGCCTATGATCTCTAAAACTTTGTGTGTTACTGAATGTTCCCTTTAGCTGGGGGATGATGTAGCATCCACGGCTAAAGTGGAAATAGATTTGAGGAGTAAGGACTCCAATGAAATTGTGGATACTAAGGAAGATGTGTCTGATTTTGTGCCGCAAGCTGTCTCTGCTCTTTCGGGGGGTGGGATCCTGCACAGCAAATGTTTGATGAAATGCCATGAAGGGGGCTAGAGAAGAAAGTCAAAAGCTATCCTTTGCAAGCCTATTCTGCCATAACAGAGATCTTAATTGGGGTTTAAAACTGGAATGTCTACCAGTGGAGGATACGGTAACTCTTGCTAAGGAAGATATTTTAGAGATTGAACAGGAATGGGGGTCTTGCTTAGTTAAGTGCATCATGGGGAAGTTTCTGGGGTTGAAGGCTATTGAGAACCTAATGGCAACATAGGTAGTGAAATGCAAGCTATTACCTCATAGCAGGGGATGGCTAATCTTTCAGTTTAACTCCGAGGATGATTGCCTGAGTGTTTTATCCAGTGGACCTTATATAATGTTTGGGAAAACCTTATTGTTGAAAAACTCTCACCTGGGTTCACCTTCAATTACAAGGAGTTTATAAATGTCCCAATTTGGATACAACTACCGAATATTCCCCTGGATACCTGGACTGAACGGGGGTTGTTGAAAATTGGTTCAAGGATCGGTAAGCCCATCTGCACTAACCACATCACCAACACCAAATCTCGACTAGGTTATGCTCGTATGCTAGTGGAAATAGATGTCTCGAAAAAACCTGCCACTAGCTTTGATGTTCAACTGCCATCTGGGGATACCTACCTCTAACTGGTCTACTTTGAAACCTATCTGACGTATTGCTGCTATTGCAACCAATTCGGGCATTCTCCTTTTGAGTGCAAAGGGAAGCATAAATTGAAGCAAGCACAGGATACCACTAAGGCAAATGCTCCTGCATTAATGGCACAAGGAAAATTGCCTACAACGAGGAAAGGGCCAAATAGGTTGGTGCAGATACACTTACCTGAGGACGACACCCTTACCTCTAAGGCAGACTTGGGCTCAAATCAACTAGTAGTAGGCATAGGTGAAGTGGCTAAGATTAATAGCGAGTTACCCATTCGGCCTTTAGACAAGGGAGCAGAGGCACTAGCTAGAGACAACCCTCCCGTAGCAACTTCGGATAACCATGGTGTAACATCCCATCACCGATGTGAAGGGTAATTTGGTCATTTGGGACGGGTTAGGCTAATGTAAATATATCTCGGCATGAACATGCATCAGATAGCCTCTATATAAATATGAATGAAAATTTTTGTATATGCACAT
>JAOSBK010032957.1:0-10263 GCA_027568895.1 Erythroxylum shatona | reverse complement strand
TGGTCAAATTTGGGTCCTCTATGCTTATGTGTGTATGTATGGGTCTGAATGTTGGGCCTCGGAGACGGGGTCCAACACTCCAATCTCCCTACAACAAGTTTCCTTGCATGTACGCATGAACAGCAAGTTTTTTCCCTCACAGATACATTGACCTTACAGAATCTAGGATATGCTGCTAACACCAGCCATCCCTTTATCAATATAAAAAGGTATCTTATATGCTCCAATACATAAAAAGCATAACATATAGCCACATACCCAAGCTAGATATTCGGTGGTTTATTCCTTTGCATGATATTTAGTACCTTACATCATCGAAGCACCACTATTTTTTCCTATTAGCCTTAGCCTCATATTTGTTTCCATTTAAGTAACCCCCATACATCTATTTGCAGACTTAGAAATCTCACCATACCAAGAGCCCTATACTCCAATACAACAGTAAAGGTTCAAGTATTCATGGAACAAACAGACAATAAAGCACTCTTAAACAACAAATAATGGCCATCTCATTATTAAAAGGTTATGAGATCAACCGGATACAATCAATGCAAAATCTTATAGGTGGCAGTTTTAATTTTTGAAATCACATCTAACCTTGTGATTGTAGCACCATCTAGTTGGACTACATTTCTAGTTTTCCAGATCATATAAATAGTGTATAGAAAAGCTATTCTTCTTTGCACCTCATGAGGGCTCCCTTAGATTCTACACGTATCCATTTAATAACATGTAAGAGAGATCCCATTTCTCTTATGATTCCCAGCCAGCTTCTAATACCTTGCCAAATCTCTCTAGTGAAGGTGCATTTCAAGAATAAATGTTCGAGAGATTCAGCTTCACTTTCACAAAGTATGCATGTACAGTCCAGATCAAGGAAGGGGAGGTTATCTTTTGTGGGTAATATGTTCCTCAAACTCAACCAAGCTATGAAGGACTATTTTGGAGGGATATATTACTTCCAGATGAAAGACATCCAAGGACACCTATTATGTTTAAACTACATTAACTCATAAACCTTTTGGGAAGATAGGCCGTCATTCATACATAATTTCAATAACTCATTCACCACTTCACTACTTCGGCCTAGTTTGTCCATCAATGTATCACAGATCAATGTAAGTCTTTTTAATAGAGGGGAGTCTCTATGGTAGAGGACCCAATCCCATATAGGCATACCCCTGAGGTGGATTTCATGGATCCATTTCACCTACAATGAGTTGGCTTCAGCATGAATATTCCATAACATTTTCGCTAGCAAAGTCGAATTCGAGATTTTGCAATTTTTCATCCCAAGCCCACCTTCCTCCTTAGGCATGCATATGCGATCCCAAGCCACCCGGAAATGCTTTCCTCCCTATAGGAAAAGTCAACATATGGATGCAATTTTATCAAGAATCATTACTGGGATGGGGAAAGTCTGAAACCAAAAAGATAAAATTCCTTGAATGATTGAGTTAATTAATTCAGCCCTGCCCACATAGGATAAGTTTTTCCCATTCCATGCATTGATATAAGTCTCCACTGATTCTAATAGACTTGAGAATTAAGCTACTGAGACCTTCATTGGTGCCAGAGGCACTCCCAAATATCCGATAGGGAATTCACCAATACCAAACTCCCTCATCTGTAAAATGTAATCTCTATCTCAATCCCATACACCACCAAGGTATATGTTGGATTTTGAGGGGTTCACCCTCAAACCATCCACCTTGTTTAGGTCATTCAATCGATCTAGTAACACACAGACTGATGTACAGTCTCCTCTGGAAAGTAGCATAAGGTCGTCAGTAAAAGCCAGATGTGTGATCCCAATTTGCTTGCATTTAGGATGAAAGTTCAATGAAGGGTTCTCCATTCTCATTTTGAGCACTCTTGATAAGTATTCTAGGCAGAATAGAAACAAAATAGGTGACATGGTTTGCCTTGTCTCAAGCCTCTCCTCCCTTTGAACATGCCATAAAGATTTCCATTTATTGAAATAGAAAAAGATGTTACACATTCAGTAATCCAGGAAACAAATCTATCAGGGAACCCCAACCCCTTTATCATTTCTTCCAAGAACTGCCAGGATACTGTATCATAGGCTTTGGTGATGTCAATTTTTAACATACACCGAGGTGAGATGCGTTTTCTACTATAACCTCTTGCCAGTTCCTACACAAGAATGATGTTATCCATCATATTCTGGCCAGGGACAAAAGCAGATTGGGCCAAATCTACTATTTTGACCACGACCTTTATCATACGCTGAGTCAAAATCTTCAAAATCACTTTATACACAACATTCAGGCAAGCAATTGGCCGAAAATTAGACACTTTTGGTGTATTCTTTATTTTAGGGATAAAGGTTATAATGGTGTGGTTGAGTTGTTTTAAAACATGCCTATTCTAAAAAAAACTCTTATACAGCTGCCCTGATATCACATCCAACCCTCACCCACTGATGTTTGAAGAAGGCTGCAGTATACCCATCCGGCCCCGATGCTTTCTCATTCCCAATAGCGAACATAGCTCTTCAGATCTCATCATCTGTGATTGGTGCAAGTAGCTTTCCACACATCTCTAGGTTGATTAGTTATCCATTCCTAATAATCTGGAAATCAACCCTTTCCCGTGGACTAGAGGATCCAAGGAGTTCCTGGTAATGGGTCACTATACATGTAGCAACTTCCTCCATTGATGTGGTTTAAGATCCATCGACTTTAAAGAGGTGGGTGATTTCATTTAACCTATTTTTTTTCTTTCCACAATATGAAAATACCTAGTGTTTCTGTCTGCCTCCATCAGATGTTTACATTTAGCTTTTTGCTAGAAGAACATCTTCTCTGCCTCTTGTAAAAACAATGCATGTTTTCTTTTGACATTCAGCACATCTATTAATGATGCATCTGTAGGACTATTTAGGGAGTTCTAGTATGTAAGCCGAAATTCCTCATGTGCCTCCTTCACTTTGCTAGTAATATGCCCATACACCTCTTTATTTAAGGCTTTCGAAGTGTTTTTCAATGCCTTCATCTTAGTAACTAGAATAAACTATGCTTTTCCACCCATGGGAGTGTCCCATGTTGAGTCTACAATTTCCTAAAAAAGGGGGTGTTAGATCCACAAGTTGAAAATTTTAAAAGGCCTATTTCCATGATCTTCCCGTTTACAAAATTCTATATCAACCGAGCAGTGATCCGAATCTATTCTCATAAAGAGGAAATGAGCCGAACAAAACCAACCCTTTATTTCCCAAACGTGATTGACAAGCACTCTGTCTAGTTTTTCCCATAAATGATTTTTTTGCCAAGTAAAAACCTCTCCTCTAGAAGGGGCATCTTCAAGACCCAAAGTCACTCGAATTTCTTATAGGTCTTTCAACAAGTAAGCAAATGGGGTTTGACATCTGATTCTTTTAGTGGCCCTACAAACACAATTTAAATCCCCCATTATCACCTAAGGCATCTTGTATCCATATTCATCCCAATTAATCAATTCCATATAAATACAAGTCACCAAAATTCTCGCTTTGTAATGCTATGTAGCAACTGACAGTGAGTATGTTGCTCACCTATCTCTAATACCTTACAAGAGCAAAGTGATGGTTGCTAAGAAATGGCCATTCGACCCTTTTCAATCAAGTCAAAATTGTCCTGGAAATCTGCCACGAATCATCCTCCTTAATCCTTCCACTGTAAGTTTAGTTTCCAAAAGGCATATGAATTTACATTTGTTTTGTCAAGTGATAGTGACAACACTGTTTTGTCACGAGGTCATATTGAGACCTCGAACATTCCAATAAAGTAAGGTCATTTTTGCATGCAGGCGGGCCCCGCCCCTCTTAGTTTATTAGAAAACCTAGCATTGTCACTATTCTGCCTATCCTTACTGCCCTTTGGAATACTCTGCCCCTTATCCCTAGCTTGTAATCCATTTTTAGCAACAAGTACAGCCTTTCCTTTTATGGTAGGTTTTGACTTCTGAGCCTACGGACCATCTGCCCCTTTTGATGTTTTCACCTCCATCCATGGTTGGTTGGCTGGCTGTTCCGATCTGCATTCCCTGATTCACTAGGAATATTTGATTCTTTAATCATATCTGCCTTGCTATTCCTTATAGTAACTATTCCTTGGTATTTTCTGAATTAGAACCTATGAGTCTTCCCACTGTTTCTGAATTGTCTCCATCGTTTTGCTAAATACTTTGTACCCTTGTTCCTCCCTCCACATTTGTATCTGCTATAGCCTTAGGTTTTTTTGCCTATTTATCCCCCTCTTATGCAACCCATTTCTGCACCTTTGATTGAGCTTTTTTGTAAGCAAAAGAATTGTTCCCAATTTATTTACAAATGAAGAAATAATTTGGATAGGTTTCATACATTACCGATTGAGTATATCGAGTTACTTTAAGCAATTTGACATCAAAGCTGGTAATTGGTTTTTCAGACACATCCACCTCAACAAAAAGTTGAGCATACCTATTTATAGACCTTTGGCTTTCTACCTGATCACTGTAAATAGGTTTCCCCACCTTGGAACCTAGTTTGGAAAGGCTTTTTATAGTCTATAAGTCCAGCGGTTGCAGTTTAATCCATAGAGGCACCTCCATAAAGTCTTGAAAATTAAAGTCAAACCCAGGAGAAAGTTTCTTTAGCATCAAGGTTTTTCCAAACAGCATGTATGGTCCCCCTGCCAATACTCTAGTTATGTCCTCCTCTGTTTCAAAATGAAACACAAGCCATCTGTCCTTATGGGGGATTACCCATTGAGCAATTAGTCCTTCTAAGGTTTTCATTCGTGGAAATCTACCAGTAAAGACTCCAACTAAACAGAAACCCCATTCCTGCTCAAGCTCTAACCTGTCGTCAGCCAATATGGTCACTTCCTCCTCCATGGGTGTTGGTTCTAGGTGGATCCCTTGATTCCTATCAACATTATAGCAAAATAAACTAGCAAAGGAAGGCTTATTTCGTTCACCTTCAGTGTTTCTAGGAGTACTAGATATCTGTTTTCCAGATACATTTTCCACCATTGTCCTACTCTGCCGATCTTGAGTTGAATATGGCATTTTGTCAAATACCTGGTCAGCAGTCTGCTCTTCTCCTGACTCTTCAAAATCAGATGTATCATCAGTACCTAATTCAATGTCTTCCTCTTCTGTGAAGGCTTCATCATCGCATAATTCTTTATTAATTATCTCATTAGTAACACCCTTACTAGTTTTAAAAGACAAACCTAGTTTTTTCACTAGAGACAAGCTGTCTGGTCGTGAAGTTCCTATCTGATTGGGGTTCTTGCTACCAGCAATAGGGGCTTTCAAATCTCCTTTTGTAGCCTTCGACACCACTTTTTTGTTGCCCACATTAGTTTTTTGGCTTTCAGATTAGTTCAGAGATTTCTCCTCAACCTCTTGTTCGGCCCTAGCAAATGTACTCATAATCACTGTTGGCTATTTTTTTTAATTGTCAACTTGAGCCTCATCTAAAATTTTATAATGTCATTGGGTTTTTTCTTTCCCATTTCTCATAACCAAGAAAGGTTGGAAATGGAAACCCTAGTATTGTCGTTTATAGTACCAAGTCACCAGATGATATCGTAACCCTGATTTAGGGCATTCGAAGAAATTAACCCTTCAATTTATCCCAATATGTTCCATGACTAGGTTTGGGTAGTGCTAGAGTAATCTAAAATTAGTGTATTCACAAGCAGCAGGAGGGACAAAGCTTGGATTAGGAATCACAACGTGAGGCACTCACAGATCGTCTCTACTGATAACCGTTTCTTTCTTTTTTTGATGAATGGTAAAAGGTGTATTCATTAAAGAAGATATGTACAATTTCAAAGGGGCATACCCCACTCAAAAATTAAGAAGACTACAAATCCAAAAGTTCTTACAGGCCTAAAAAGGACCCAAAACACCCTAAAAGCCTAGTACACCCAAAAAGCCCAAAAGAGGGGCTATGCTCTATAAACTTGTAAGACCCTACACTAATTACACAAAAATCCACAGGGGTACAGCAGAGCATGTGGCCCTTCCAAGTTCACCATCAACCCAAGGTCCGAAAGCCCAAGTACTATAGCCCAGTCGGAGGAGGTAGTGGGTCATGAGGCTAAGTAGGAGAAGGATGTAGCTTTGTTCCTCTAACCCAGCAGCCCAGTCCATTGAGACATCCCATATGGCCAGAACAAACTCAGCTCCCCCAGGCTCGACGACAGTGTTACATGCCTCTTTGTGTGATAGCATTTACTCCACCATATCTTCCTCTACAGACTAGGTAGCATCGTTCCACGGCTACTTAAAACAACATCATCCCACATCAGTCAGCGACATCATTCCGCATCCAACCAAGTGGTGCCATGCCTGCTTCATCTAAAACGACACTGTACTACTCTAGAGTATGCAGCACCGTTCCATACCCTCCCATACGAAGCCAGTCATGTCTCCCAGGCGACGTCATCCCAGGTCAAGCTAGGTACTCACCCACGCCTCTCCAGAAGGCATCGTTCTCTCCCAGTCTAGAGTCTCACAAAGCATTCCCTGCGTGCAATGGGACTCCAAGGAGGGTAGCATTCCATGAGGGGGTACAAAGTTACTATCCCACTGACGCCATTCCACCTTGTAGTGTCACAAAGTCATAAACCAAAGCACAACCCTCCCAACATCTAGACATAAGACAAACAATGAGCATGAGATAATAGCCCACCGACCCACTACGCTTTGCAAAAGAGCATCATACAAACCCTCTAATAGAGTACTTCCACCAAAACACTCCCCTATGCCCCCTTTCATCTAGTGCCTTATATAGGTAGGTCAATACGCAACAGAGCTTCGCCAAGAAGGCACCCCGATCCCAATTTAACCTCCAGGAATGAGAAATTAATAAGATCAGGTGGGTAGAGCTTGTAGAGGATATGGTACATGAAAGTTTTAATTTTCGCCAACACATCTACCCTAGAAACCATGATGCCCTCCATTTGAATTACATTCCGACATTTCCAAATCATGTAAACTGTGGTCATAAGAGCGAGGTGAACTGCTTTGATTTTGATCAAGGAACTAGGGAAATCTTTTTGAAGCCATTTAAGAGAGCTGGTGAGTGTAGTCATAGGCCGAGTAAGCCCTAGCCATCCTCAAATGGTTCCCCATACTTCTCCTGTAATAGGGCAAGTGAAAAATAGGTGTTGAATAGTCTCCTCTTTAGCTCGGCAATAACTACAAAGTCTATCAAGGTTTAATAAATTCAAGTTATCCTTCGTTAGTAGTCATCCCCGGGTGTTTAACCACACAATGAAGGAGAATTTCGGGGGGATATACTATTTCCAAATGAATGACATCCATGGTTTTCTGGAGTACTTAACCCCGAAAATATCAGAGAGTTATTGTGAGGAGGCACTACCATTGATACATGATTGTTGCACACCTCGAGTAGCAACCTCAACACTGCCTAGTTTATTCACTAATATATCCCGAATAGTTGCCAATTTTTTCATCAACAGTGAATCACAGCTATGGGGTCTCCAATCCCATATGGAGGTCCCCTGTAAGTATTCCTTATGAACCCATAGGACCCATATAGAATCGGCTTTTGCATGGATATTGAACAAGACCTTAGCTAGTAAGGCATTATTCCACTTCTTCCTATTTTTTAAGCTGAGTTCCCCTTCCACCTTAGAAGAGCAAACAGTATCCTATGCAACCCAAAAGTGAGTGCCACCCCAGAAGAATAGGCAACAGATAGACGTGATTCTATCCATGATAGTGATCGGTATGGGGAAAGATTGTAGCCAAAAAGCGAGAACCCTTTGTATTATTGAATTCATAAGCTCGGCACGCCCTGCATAGGAAAGGGAACGTCCTTTCCAAACATTTAGGTGGCCCTCAATTGCTTCAATTAAGATAGAAAATTGGGCTACCGACACTTTCATAGGTGTGAGTGGTACACCTAGGTAGCGGACTAGAAACTCCCCCAACGAAAAATCCACTAACTACCGAAGAGACTCCTTTGTATAGCCATCCAACCATGCAGTGCAAATGTTGGATTTGTCAACATTTAGCTTTAAACACACAAACCCTTTCTAATTCATTGAAAGCTTCTATAAGAATACCCAAGGAAGAGTGGTCACCCCTGGAAAATAACATAAGATCATCCGCGAAAGTAAAGTATGTTATCCTCAGCTTTTGGCACTTTGGGTGAAAATGAAATCAGGGGTGGCAATTTTTTTTTCAGTAGGTGAGATAAATAATCTAGTCCAAAGGGGAACAAGGTTGGGGACATATGATCGTCTTGCCTGAGGCCTCGCTGGCCTTTAAACCTATCATATAAGGTGTCATTTATCGAGAGGGAAAAAGATGAAGTCCGTACACATTCCATCACCCAGCCTGTGAAAAATGGAGGGAAGCCTAAACTCACCATCATATGTTCCAAAAACTCCCAATCAATTGTATCATAAGCCTTCATGATATCCGCCTTTAAAATACATCGAGGGGAGATCCATTTTCTGGTATAACCCTGTACTAATCACTGGGTGAGGAACACATTATCAAGCCTGTTTTGTCCAGGGATAAAAGCTGCCTGAGCAGGGTCTACTATCTTTCCCACAACCTGTCGCATCTGCTCATTCAAAATTTTGGTAATGATCTTATAGATGACATTGAGACATGAAATCGAATGGAAATTAGAAACTTTGTTGGCATTGGAGGTCTTCGAGATTAAGGTGAGGGTAGCATGATTTAACTATTTTAGAAGTTTGTCAGTGGTGAAGAACTCCTTAATAGCCCTTATAACATCACCCCTACCTTATCCCATTGATGTTTGAAAAATGCCAAGGAGAAACAGTCCAGCCCAGGAGCTTTATTCTCACCAACATCAAATAGAGCCTTTTTTATCTCTACATCGCTAATAGGGAAAATTAGAATCTGCTTCACTTACTCATCCAAAAGGGGACCATTTCTCACAATGTCCTCATCCAAACTGACAAGAGTATCTGTTGACCCAAGGAGTTCTCTGTAAAACATCAGACAACACTGGGCAACTTCGGCGAAAGAAGAAGTAGGGGTGCCATCCTCTTTAATGATGTGAGTGATGGTATTCTACTTTCCTCTCCTTTTCGCGATAGCATTAAAGTATTTAGTATTTTTTTTGGCCTCCATGAGGTGGGTGCATTTTAGCTTTTTGCTGATAAAATAATCTTTCCACCTCTAATAGAAAACCTACATACTTCCTCCTCCTTGTCATTTCCTGATTCAATTATAGATCATCCTGGTGGTTGATAGCCTCAGCATAAGAAGTTTGGAACTCCAGCTGGGCAAGTCGGGCTTTTTCTGAAATATTCCCAAAGGCTTGTAGGCTCAGTGACTTAAAGACACTCTTCAACCCCCTTTAACTTTCTGCACAAAATAAACTGCGCATAACCCTCCACCATTCGTCCCCATTCACTCTCCATTATAGTCGATAGTTGGGGGTGGTTCAGCCACATGTTAAAAAACTTAAAAGGTCTCTTGCCATCCAGTTATATACAACTGATGTCTACCACAAAGGGACAGTGGTCCGATGTTGGGACCCGATCCCGAGACCGGACCCCAATTGGAGAGAACGAAAAATGGAACACAAAATTGCAAAGCAGAACGAAGCGGACAAATGCAAATGCAAAGGAAACAGAAGCGAAACAGAGACTTATCAAAATCAAAAGCGAAGACATATCCGAAAGTGAACACAACGGATGCAAATATAATTGGATTCTTAAATGCGAATCAAATGCGAAAGAATTGAAAGTGAATCAAATCGAATCGCAAGCAAAGCAAACAAGAAAAACACAAATCAAAAGCGAATCGGATCAAAACAAAAGCAAATGGACAAATCGGATAACAAAGCAAAACGAAAGGCGGATCATATATCGAAACGAATCGAAACAGATAAACGAATCAATCAAATTGAAATACAAAATTTCCGACATCCGTGAATAATTATCTTAAAGAAGCGTCGCGTTGGAAACCTTAGACATTACCAATCTAATCCGGTATAATTTAAAAAAAAATCGGCAGTATAACGGCTGCATTTTCAACAACCCAAACCTGCAAATGGCTTAAATACACTTCTATATATATATCCCAATCAATCATCAAAGTCATCGGACCACCCGTCCGGAATCCAAAACACAATCATATTCAAACTTCAATCATATCTCTATCATACACAAAACCGAAACCAAATTCATATGACATTCCATAATCCATAAACCATACACAAATCTAAATCCATAACTCAAGTCCTTATACAAA
>JAOSBK010032956.1:0-10264 GCA_027568895.1 Erythroxylum shatona | reverse complement strand
TATTCATGGAATGTAAATCACATTACATAAACGAAATACATGCATATATGAAAGGAATACCTCATAATATATTATTAGCAAGTCATAATGTTAACACATGAATCACAAATATCCATTGGCCTAGGGCACACTACTAACACTAGGGAGTAGATTAACATGGTGGAGGACTTGGGAGAAACTACAAAGGAGATTTTATAGCTGAGAGATTTAGGTTAGGGGTGGTCTGGAGGAATATAGCTTAGGTTCTAAAAGGTAAGGAGTGGAGGAAGAAATGGTTGGGCCTTAGTAAGGAGGGATGAAACTAAAGTGAAAAGGAAGGAAGTTGCTTACATTGAGGGAATTAGACTAATTTTGCTCTTATAAAATAATGATATCTTATTAAAAGTGGAGAAATTGATATAGATAGAGGGAAAAAATTAAAAATCATTTTACAAATGTTACAACAAGAAGGTATGGGAGATTTATATAGTTTAAAGGATTAAGATACCCTTAACTTAAATGAACTAGAAGACTTGAGGAGGAGTGAGCAATTTAGACAGGTAAACAAAGCGGTCACAAGGTAGACTAGATGGAGGGGAGAAGAAGGAGAATCAAGTTAGAGGAAGAATTGTTCTGAAATGGGGGACGTTTTGGATTAGAGAATAAGGCTTGGTTACTAGAAAAAGCATAGAAGACGTAAAAAGAAGCATATATGCTTGTTAGAGGAGTAAGTAAATTTGACTTACAAGATGTCATATTTTAAAAAAATGAACTTTTAAAATAGAGTGAAATAAGAACAAACATTTTTATAAAAGATGTTTTATCAAAATGATCTATTACTTGGGATTAAGAAAAAAAAACTCTATTTGAGTAGAAGCAATCTAGAAAATAAAAAATTAACTTAAAATCAATTCAGATTGCAACCCAATGAGAGTTTAGCTATTGTATTTGATCTAAGTCCAAGTAGATGAGAAACTGAGTATTTGCAGCTCATGAATTATGTTTACATAGAAGCAATCATGAAAAATTCTTGAAGTAGTTTTGAAATGAAAGGAGAAATTCACATGATTATCTTATAAGAAGATGGTGAGCTAAGGAAAATAATTATGGCTCTTATGGTCTTATTAAAGAAGAATTGATGAAAGAAGGAATATAAATATGGCTCTTAATGGCCTTATTAAAGAAAAATGGATGAAAGCAATGACGGAGGAAATAATCTCTTTGAACTCCAATGAAGTATAAGACTTGGTTGATCTCCCTAATGGGCAAAAAGCTATTAAGAACAAGTAATTTCTCAAAATAAAATGAAAGTTTTGATGGTAATATCGAAATATATAAGACACGTCTTATCATTAACGGATATATACAATAAAATAAAATTGATTATAAAGAGACATTTTTCACCAATCATAAGGTTTAATTTAATCTGACTAATATTAGATATAGTATTTATCTTAGATCTTGATTTATATCAAATAGGTGTAAAGAATAATTTTCTTAACGGATAATTAGAAGGAGAAGTTTAAATATAACGATCTACATGTTTCATTAAGATAGGCCCAGAACATAAACTTTGTCGATTGTTAAAGTCAATTTATGGTATAAAGTAATCCCTAAGATAGTGGTACATTCATTTTCAGTAATGTAATTTATTTTATATGATTTCCATATAATTGATGAAGACCACTTTATATACATTAAATGATCTAAGGATAAATTTCCAATTTTATCTTTATATGTAGATGATATTTTGATTGCTTGTAATGATTATGAGTTTACTAAGAAAATAAAAAAATGATTGTCATTTGTATGCAATATTATAAGCTAATTAATAATCCTACTATTAAAGGTAATGATCTCAGTTAAAAATTTTGTCTAACAACATCACAAGAAAGAGAGAAAAAAATGAAGAAAGCTCTTTATTCCAATGAAATTGAAAGTCTTATTTATACAATGATGTGTATAAAACCAAATATTCGTTACATTATTAAAATGATGAGTAGATATTAGTTAAATCAAAGGAAATCATATTAGAAAGCAATAAAAAGAATATTGAGGAATCTAAAAGGTATTGTTGGTTATATATTATGTTATTAAGGTAATAATCTATGCATGCAAGGTTATACGAATACAGACTACCAAGGTGATTTATATAAGACAAACTTCTATCTTTGGTATTTGTTTAAAACTGGTGCAATATCATACATCTTGTGTTACTTTATCTATAATAGAAATTGAATTTATGACATTTTCAATTACAGAGTAAGAAGATGTTTAGCTAAGATATTTTTTAATTCATTTAGGAGTGTCTACAAGCAAAACTAATATGATCCAGTGATAATCAAATGTGATAGTCAAGCAACAATAGCTTATACAAAATATCCCAAATTTCGTCACAAAATCAAGCACATAAATACCAATTATAATGAACATGAAGTATATATCTACATATGATATGATGATAGACCTAGTGAAAAACCAATTTCAAGAGATACATATATTAGGCATGTGAACTCACTCAAATTATGTAGATATTAATATATTGTTGATAAACATTTCCAAATATAAGTTCATTTATTGTATTGACATGTCTAAATATACGTGCCACTATTATGTATTAAATGACAAGCACTACGTAACACTTGATTATAAAGTATGTTTCCTTTGTGTGAAATATTTTGAATAAGAATCAAAGAGTAGATCAAACAAATAAGAGATTAAATGAAAAGGAGTTAATATCATAGCAGATGACTCATATTATATGTGTAAAATTAATCATCAAAAGGGATTAATTTAAGTCATACATCTCACTTAAAGATCTTAGAAGTTAAATGAGTGTTACAATATGTGTGTGTGATTTAATTCATATGGATTATATACAAAGCTTGCTACATTAAAATATTAACAAAGAATCATGCGTGATATGATCTTATATGAAAATTTTAGGAAAGTAATTTAAATTTAATTAAAAATTAGAATAGAGAAATCTCATTTTGATTGATAATTCAGATAAAATTACATTTAAGGATGTCAATCGTCTCTTAATGAATAAATTGAATACTATTACAAATTGATAAAGTAAATAAGATCAAGGAAAGATAAATATATTTCATATGACCTACGATATAATATATAAATCTACTTAATTGTCGATTTGTTACTTCAAATGTTACATATTCCTAGCAGAAGTATAGTAATAAGCGTTTGTTGTATGATGTCCGCACATCTTATTAGGCGAAAATAGGAATAACTTAACTCTAATAAATTATTCTTATCATTCAAGAGTGAAAGTGTGAACACCTTTAATGAAATGGGTATCTCGTTATTTATATTAATAATTTCTCAACTTTCAAGGTAGTTATAGCGATTATCATGTAAAAATAAAATAATAAAAAAGAAAGATTACATAGAAGAAATTAACATATGAAAGGTAGAACAATTTGATTTTTTTCTCATCAATAATCTACGTTTGTCATTTTCTATATATTAAACTATAAGACCGATTATGTGGTATCCTAGACCAAATTGGAACTTGCAAGATGGAAATACTTAAATGAAGATAGATAATTTGAATGGAAGGTGTATAAACTACTAACTTAATTAAAAGGTTTAATGGTCAAAGTCAAAATTATGATTAAATGCTAGTTGTAAAATGGAGCCAGCTCGAAACTCATATACTAGCCAGAAATATCAAGTTGTTCACAAGTTAGGCAAGGTGCAATCTAACTAGACATTTTTGACAAGTTGGAAGTACTAAAATTGTATATAGAATTGGTCAATTGCTAGTTGTTTCATTAAATTGAAAATTACTAGAACTATCTATTGTGCCGACAATAACTATTATAAATAGGACATGTATGTTCATTTGGAGTGTGTCTCCGAGAATTAGATATGAAAGAATGAGTGCTAGAGTAGGTGTTGGTGAAGAAAATTATGAGTTAGTGTCCTTGTATTTTATTTGAGTTATAATAATTTTGTAAAATTTGCACTAAAATAAAATTATAGTTTGTGTTTAGCCCATTAAATATTGCTCCCTCTAACTTAACAAGTGGTATCAGAGCAGGTGGTCAGGGACCATTGTCAAGTTATCCGATTGAGGTTTGGATTCTATGAGAAAATTTTTTGCTCGTTCACAGTTAAGGACCGTAAGATATTGATCGAGGATCAATAAGGAGACCACTTACATGAAGGAGGTTATGTCAATGTCACGGCGGATTTAAACAACGTTGGGAGCATTAGAAAGCTTAACAATCAAAATTATAACTCATGGCAAACATGTATGGAGTTGTACCTACAAGATCAAGACTTGTGGGATATAGTTGGTGGAAGTTAAGCCACACCACCACTAGAGGACTAGGCGCTTAAGAAGCGGAATGTCAAAGTAGGGAAAGCATTGTTTGCCATCAAAGCATCAGTTGAGGAGGAGATGCTGGAGCACATTAAACGTGCCATAATGCCCAAAGAAGTATGGTACATACTTGCTGCTCATTTTTCAAGGAAAATGGTATGCGACTTCAACTATTAGAAAATGAATTGATGTTTATCTGATAGTGTGATATGACAATCAACTAGTACTTTACAAAAGTAAAGTCGTTATGTCGTGAAATTTTAGAATTGGATTAACAATCCAAAATTGTTGATGACCGGATGAGAAGAATTACCATCCATTAATTGAAGCCTGAATATAAGGGCTTCATCAAGTAGTTCAAGGTTGGCCAGTTCAACCCTCCATAGAAGACCTCGAGAATTTGTTATCCAACTAGGAAACTCTAACCAAACAAATGGTTGGAGTTTCTTTAAAGCGTGAAGATGAACATGCACTTTTCAGTAATAAGGCAAGAGGACGGTCATGAGGTTGGAATACTGAAAAGGCACGAAGTGAAGAAAATAGAAGCAGACCAAAGAGATGGAATAATGGAGGCTCGAGTTTAGGGAGAGCTCATCAATGTTTGAATCAAGGAAGTCGACGTCATAATCAACACCAAAATGATGAATGCTATAACTGTGGCAAGAAAGGATACTGTGCAAGAGACTATTAGTCAAAGAAGAAATTAATAGAAGGAAATGCAGTAACATGGAGCAAGTCAAAGGATGGGGACAATAGCGAAACCAAATGGGATGTGCAGGCATCACTTGCATTTATAGTTGATACAGGATATCCAACTGAAGTAGCGGAATCAACTATAGAAGAAGAGGATGATATTTCTAAAACAGAAAGTATTGTTGGTAGCATAAGATGTAGATGTGTCAGTAGCAAGTAAACTGACTGTAGTTGATTATGAAAAAAATTGGATCTTTGATTTAGCTACTCTAACCATATAAGAGAGACAAACAGAAGATGCAAAATTTGTTAGAGTACAAAGGATAGCGAACAGTAGTGACATTAAATAATGCTAGATTGCTAATCACCCACATTGGTGAAACTAAAATTAATTTGAAGCATAGTTCAAAAGAAGTCCAACTGAAAGGTGTATACTATGTGCCAGGAATAAAGAAAAATCTCTTGTCCCTACCACAATTAACTACCCCAGGAAATTTTGTGGTGTTTGGTCCAAATGATGTCAAGGTATATTGAAAACTGAAGATTATCAACACACCACTTATGGAAGGGGAAAAGCTTGACTCCATTTATGTGATATCCGTTGAGTATGTGTATGTGGACAAGATGAGAAAAATTATATAGTAGATCTATAGTATGAGCGGTTAGCATACGTCGGTTATCACAAATCAAAGGAGATGATAACAAAGTCAATGATAAAAGGACTTCAACAACTTTATGATCAAGATGATATTATTTGTGCAGGTTGCCAATATGGTAAAGCACATCAGCTACCATATAAGGAGTCGAAGTTCAAGGCTAAAGAACCCTTGGAGCTTGTTCATTCAGATGTGTTTGGACTAGTAAAGCAGCCATCAATTAGTGGGAATCACTATATGGTGACATTTATCGATGATAATTCAAGATATGTTTGGGTAGACTTTATGAAGGAGAAATCAGAATTTCTAGCAAAATTTGTGGAGTTCAAAGAAGAAGCTAAAAATGAGATTGGTAAGAAAGTACGAGGCTTACATATAGATAATGAAGGAGAATCTACTTTAGAAAAATTCTTTGAGCTTTTACGAAAGCACAAGATACATAGACAACTAACTTGCCCTAGGACTCCTCAGCAAAATACATAGACAACTACTTTAGAAAAATTCTCTGAGCTTTTACGAAAGCACAAGATATATAGACAACTAACTTGCTCTAGGACTCCTCAGCAAAATAGCATAGTAGAAAGAAAGAATCGGCATCTTGCAGAAACCTGCAGAAGTATGATATATGCTAAGAATGTTCCTGGTCGATTCTGGGCAGACTACATGAAGACAGTTGCTCATGTAATCAACCGACTTCATCAACCAAGGCTTGGATCGATTTCTCCATTTCAAAAGCTATAGCACCTGAAACCCACTGTAAGTCACTTTCATGTATTTGGTTATGTATGTTATGTGTTTATACCAGATCATCTTCGTAGCAAATTCAACAAGAAGGCAATTAGATGCATATTTGTCAGCTATGATAGCAAAAGGAAAGGATAGAAGTGTTGCGATCCTACTACCAATTAGTTCTATATTTCTAGAAATGTTGTCTTTGATGAAGCATCATCATAGGGGTCTCTATAGCAAATAAATTGCCTGACTCTAAAGAAATTGAGGAGAAGGTTCAAGAAAAGTTTGGTGAGTCTACAGAAGATTAATCAAGTTCTAAAGAAGAACCTAACCCAGCAAAAGAGAAAGAGAAAGAAAGTCCTTAGTAGACAGGTGTGTATCACTCCAGTTCAGAAGAGGAGCATATATAGGAATAAGTATCAATAGAACAACAGTTGTGACGATCGAGTAAATAAAGAAAACCAAATCCAAGATACGCAAAAGCAACATTAACTAAAGAATATCATGTTCAAGAACTAGAGTTTTTTTAGGAGACATCTCAAAATGATAATTGGCAGAAGGTGATGGAAGATAAGATCCAGGCTCTTATGCAGAATCAAAATTGGGATTTGGTGCCTAATCCCAAAGATGTAAAACCCATATCTTGCAAATGGGTTTATAAGCTGAAGACTCACCCAGATGGGTCAATTGAGAGATATAAAGCTTGACTTATTGCTCGAGGTTTTTCACAGTAGTATGGACTGGATTGTAATGAATCATTCAGTCTTTTAGCAAAGCTTACCACTATTGTTCTGCTAGCATTACCAGCTAGGAAGTCTTGAAGGCTATGGCAGATGGATGTAAAGAATGCTTTCTTACATGGAGAATTAGATTGAGCATACATGAATCAACATTAGGGTTCGAGAGCAAGACTTACCCACAATACTTGTGTAAGTTAAAAAAGGCCTTGTATGGTTTAAAACAAGCGTCATGAGCATGGTATGGAAAGATAACAGAATTCTTAAAGTATAGAAAGATAGCATAATTCTCAGTTAGATGCGGATACACAGTAGCACCGGCTAATTCAAGTATATTTGTCAAAGTTCAAGATGGAAAAATGGTAGCAGTCTTGGTATATGTTGATGATCTCATCATTACTGGAGATGATGAAGAGGAAATTCAATGAACGAAGGAGAATTTATCAGTTCACTTTCAGAGGAAAGAACTAGGAGAGCTTAAACATTTCCTTGAACTAGAAGTGGATCGTACAAAAGAAGGTCTCTTTCTGTCTCAACAAAAGTATGCCTCGAAGTTATTACAGAAATATGAAACGTTTAACTGCAAGCCTATATCAGACACCAATGGAGGCAAAAATTATGTTCAGCAGAAGGGAAAGATCTTGAAGATGTAACTATGTATCGACATTTGGTAGGTCGTCTAATCTACTTAACTTTGTCTGGACTAGATATTTCCTACGCAGTAGGTATAGTTAGTAGATTCATGCAAAATCCAAAGAAGCCACATTTGGAAGCAGTCCAAAGAATTCTTAGGTACGTGAAAGGCACGCTCGATCATGGTATACTATACAAGAAACGTGGAGAATGTAGAGTTATCAGCTATTGGAATGTTAATTATGCTGGTGATTATGGCACACGTCGATCAACAATAGGATATGTATTTAATCTTAGTTCAAGAGCAGTTTCTTAGTGTAACATCCCATTACATATGAGAGGCTAGAGTAGTAAATATGAGTGATTAATGAGAGATTAAAAATCCATTTTTCTTTCTCATGCATAATATGTCATATACATACACATGAATATTGAATTGCTGCTCATGAAAATGATTGCACATGCATTTATTGACATTTTGGGTATAATTGTGTATAAATGTGAGTTTATTGAGAAATGTTGGCCCTTAAAATTTCTTCTTGATGAATAAGTATGATTACATTGATTATGAGATCTTTATGAAATTTTGTGGAAATTAATTATTATGTTGATGTTAGAAAGATTATATGATATAAGCTGATTGAAATAAAGTGTAAAAGTTATAAGAATATTCAAGGGGTGTTTTTAGCAAGACACTTAAGGTTAAAAGAAACATAAGCCTATAAGCAAGGATAAAAGGGGCTTCTTAGGCTCATTAACGGTAGAAATGGAAGAAAGAAATGTAGTCTTGCTTTTTAAGAAGGGGGAACATAAATTGGGAGAGAAGAAGAGAAATTAAGAAAGAAAAAAAAGAGAATTTCAGTGGTTGAGAGAAAAGAAAAGAGTTGAGCTAGGGTTTTAGGATTTCTTATTATTGAGAAAGATTTTGAAGTGGTTCAAGAAGAGAAAAAGGAAGAGAAAGAGGAAGAGAAGAGCTTCTAATTGAGCCAAAGATCTCTTCATTTGGTAAAGAATCAAGGTAAGATCATTTTGAATCTTTTGGAATTTTTAGAAGAGTTTTAGGCCATGGAGTTAGAAAATACATGGGTTTAAGTATCCTAGAACCAATTTTAGTGATTGTGTGTTGTGGGATTTTTTAATTTGAAAACCCTATTGAGTTAAGATTTGAGAGTTTAATGAAGTCAAATTGGTAGCTGAATGGTTATACTCAGGACTTTTCAAGTTTGCACAATGCAAAATTTCAAGTCTTCCTTAGGGGTAAATTTCATGCTTTGACTTCAGGGAAAATCTGGATTAATATAGGCTAAATTAGATAAAGTTGTCTTCTAAAACGTTGTAGGTTATCTTTCTAGCTTTCCAACGGTAAAAAATATGAAAATTTTGGATATCAGCGTCAAAAGTTATGGTCTTTATAAGTGGAGATGCTCAGGAGTATAGATTGTATCGTCTGATGATGTCATATCGTCTGATGATGTCATATCGTCTGGTGATGACGTTATATTGTTTGTGATGAAGCATCTTCTAGTGATGACATCATATCGTCTAGTGATGACGTCACATCGTCTGGTGCACTGTTAATCTAACCCTATCATCTGCTCCAAATTTGACACTCTAAACGATAGAATTTGTCTTTATGGTCTTCATGAAAGTTGTAGATCTTAAATTCTTATTTCAAACCATATAAAGAACACCTCAATCTGATATATCTAGAGAAAGTTATACTAATTGTAAAACATCTTCTGTGTATTGTTTATAAACTTCTTCTGGTCATTGTTCATTTTGTATCGTCTGGTCCAATTTTGACCTAGTAGATGATAGAATCTGTCTTCAAGATCTTCATAAAGGTTATAGATAAATAAGTTCTTTTTCAAACTGTCTAAGAATGACCATGATCCAATACCTATAAAGAAAGTTATGCTAGTTTCCCCAAAATAGGTCCAATATGATTGAGGACAGAACCTTGTTTGAATCTTTCAGCCATAACTTTGTTATCCGACGTCCAAAAGAAGTGATTCTTAGACCAATAGATTTCTAACACATTTCTTTCTACCTCTTCATAAAATTTTATAGTCTTTGATACTAGATTGGAGAAGATTGATTGAATCAAATTAAGGGTATCAGATGGATGAGTATAAATTGTGATTTTAATGTTTCTAGTGAGGTATAAACCTACGTATACATTATACTTAGAGAAGTCTTGATATGGGATTGATTTTGTGGTGACACTAATGGATAAATACCCGGGATTGTCATGAACCTACAATGTACATCTTTTATTACATATGTTGGGACCCGATCAGGAGACCGGACCCAACCGAAACACGGGAAACGGATACGAAGCAAATGGCAAATCAGAAGCGAATGAATTGAAAGCAGAAACATAAATCGGAAAACAAAGCGAACGAAAACGAATCGAATCAAAGCAGACGAACGAATGGATTAATCGAACTGAAACAAATTCCGACATCCGCTAACACAAACGTATT
>JAOSBK010032955.1:0-10269 GCA_027568895.1 Erythroxylum shatona | reverse complement strand
AATTAAAAGTTTATTTTAACTCGTATTATTTTAATATACTTAAATATAATTAATTTTGATATGATAACTAGTTATTAGAATATAATTAATTGATTCAATTATTATTAATAATTATTGGTATATAATTAATTATTTTATTTTTTAAATATATGGTTACTTTATTAAGTAGTCAATATTAATATTTGGTGTGTATATGTTACTATATTAATAATTGTTGTTAATTATTATTAATTATTATATAGTTTATATGACTAAAAAAAATTTCAACCTATTATTTCTATATACTTAAATGATAGTTAATGAATTGATTTTGGTATGATTAATAGTTATTATAATATAATCAATTAATTATATTAAATATATTGAATGGTTTAGTCACAGCCGTGACATATATATTTATTTATTTATTAAAATATTATTAATTAATATTAACTAATTATATAATTAATGAAATAACTAATCAATATAATATAATATAATATAACATAATATAATATATTGAAATTCGCGGCTGTGACTAACGTGACAATGTTATTGTTATACATTTATTCAAGGGTGGACTTAGACTTTCTAAGTCACACCCGTGACACTCCTTCGTGGCTGTGACATGTTAAGTTACTCCCTTGACATCTTCTTTATTTCTTTTTTATTCTTCTAATTAACTACATATATATAAACTGTAAATTAATCATTAATGCAGTATTGTATATAGCAATTGACTACTTAATCAAGTAACTATGTTTTAATAAATCAAATAATTAAATATATTCCAATAATTGTTAGTAATAATTGAATTAATTTATTTTATTCTAATAACAATTAATTGTATTAAAATTAATTAATTAACTATGATTAATTCATTAACACTTATTTAAGTATATTTAACTATTATTTAAGTATATTGAAATAATAGGATGGAAAAATATTATGTGATATAAACTATATAATAATTAGTAATAATTGACAATAATTATTAATCCAGTTACATATATACCAAATATTAATATTCGCTACTTAATTAAGTAACTATATTTTAATAAATCAAATAATTAATTATATACCAATAATTATTAAAAATAATTGAAATAATTTATTATATTCTAATAACTATTAATTACATCAAAATTAATTATTTAATCAATGATTTAAGTGTATTTAAATAGTACGAACTGTTTATTATATATAATATACTATAATATATTTATCACAATATTTTATAAAATCATTGATTAATTAATTAAAATATTATTAATTAGTATTAATTAATTATATAATTAATGACATAATGAATGAATTATATATATATATATATATATATATATATATATATATAATGTTTAATAATAACATATACACAAAATATATATATATATATATATATATATATATATATATAATGTTTAATAGTAACATATACACAAAATATTGACTAATTAATCAAATAACTATATTTTAATTAATCAAATAATTAAATATATTCTAATAATTGTTAATAATAATTGAAATATTTTATTATATTCTAATAACTATTAATTATATCAAATTAATTAATTAACTATGATAAATTCATTAACTATTATTTACGTATATAGAAATAATAGGATAAAAATATTCAGTGATATATACTCTATAATAATTAACAATAATTAAAAATACAAATGCATATCAACAAACCTCTAATAACATGCAAACATTTGAATTCATAGTAGGACAAATTTATAAATAATCTTTAGGAAAAGACATCTTTTCCTTTAAACAAGAAGCATCAAATAACGAGCGATTAAAAGCTCCATGGCATTTAAACAATAAGCGTATATGTAATATTTGTCATCTAGAAAAATATATATGTGAATTTAAAAAATACTACTACAAATTAACCAAACCTGAACAAGAGACATATATTCAAATATTTATTCAAAAATTACCCTATCCAATGAATCAAAAAGTAGAAGCCACATTTCAAGAAAAAAAAGTTACTAGAGAAGTTGCTTATAAATTAGGTGGAGCTATTCTTGTCACTCAAGAAATTTTAGCAAAAAAATGTTTTGAATCAAAATTACAACGTACATTAAGATATAAAGACATTCAACCTTGTTGTTCAAACTATACAGAAGTACCACAACAATATGGATGTGAAACCAAATCATCTCCTTATATAAAAAAGAAGAAGAAGCCATATAAATCGTATAGATGGAAAAGATATCCTCAACATTATTATAAACGACGACCATATATCCCTTATAAGAAACAATTTAGACGATACAAATATAGACAATTTAAACCTAAAAGAAAGGATTGTCCACAAAAGAAAAAATCTTGTAGATGTTGGTTATGTAAAGAAGAAGGCCATTATGCAAATACTTGCCCCAAACGAAACAATCCAAATAATAAATGTAAAGAAAAACTCAATATATTAAATTCAGCAATCCAAGCAGACTTAGAACCTATAGAATCTGATTATAATACATACTCTACTATTTCCTCTATCTATCAATATGAATCTCACACATAAAAATTAGAATCCTCAGTTGAATCCGAATACAACTTTTATTCAAGTACTAATTCATACTAAAAAAAGTTAATGCATACATAGATATAGGTGCTACTATCTGTATTGTCTCAAAACAATTATTAACTAATTGGAAAAAATTAGAAAAATCACTACAAATACGCATAGCCAATGGAAGTTTTAAATTTATTTGGTATGTAAGTTATTATAATAATATAATAATAGAAAATTTTACATTTTCAATCCCATTTATTTATCAACAAGAATCAGGTTTACCACTAATTTTAGGCAATAACTTTTCAAAATTATTTAATCCATTTTGTCAATATTTACATTATACACCTTAAGAACTCCAAACATTAAAGCCTTAAATCAAAAATCAATCATTCTAAAAAATGTGGTACATGTAGGATGGTCATAAATTATAAAAGGCTCAATGAAGCAACTATAGGAGATGCATATAAACTTCCATGAAAGGATTATATTATCAATAGATTAAAAGGACATATATGGTTTACAACTTTATATGCAAAATCAGGATATTGACAACTAAGAATACATGAGAACACAAAATATTTAATTGCTTTTACATGTCCACCATAAAAACACTATCAATGGAATGTATTACCCTTTGGGTTAAAACAAGCACCCAGTATTTATCAACGATTTATGGATAACAATCTTGAAGGATTGGAAGAATTTACTTTTGTTTATATTGACGATATTATTATCTATTCGAATCAGGATAAAATGGATCATTTAAAAAAGGTTAAAATTGTTCTTCAATGGTGTAAAGAAAAGGATTAATTCTAAGCAAAAAGAAAGTAAAAATAGCACAACAAAATATAGAATATTTAGGAATTGAATTCCAAAATGGCTATTTAAAATTACAACCTAATATTTTAAATAAAATTCAAGAATTTCCTAACCAATTATCAAATAGGACACATGTACAACAATTTCTAGGCATTTTAAATTATATTTCAGATCAAGGGATTTTTTTAGAAATTTAGCTAAAGAAAGAAAACTTTTACAACTTAAATGTAGTATGAAATCCCAATGGAATTGGACTAATGCTGATACTCAAGCCGTTCAAAAACTCAAGGCTTTGTGCAAAGATCTACCTGTTTTATATAATTATCTTCCCAAGGATACACTGCTGGTTCAAATTGATGCCAGTATGGATACATGGGCTGGTTGCCTTTTGGCACAACCACCCAATCAAAAGAAGTATTTACTTTGCAAATATATAAATGGGACTTTCAATCCCACTGAATTTAAGTATCCAATTCATGAAAAGGAAACATTAGCCTGTCTCAAAACATTAAGAAAATGGCGGATAGATCTATTACCGATTGAATTTACAATTCAAACGAACTCCAAGTATTTATGTGGATTCATTCGATACAATATTAAAACCAATTATAATTAAGGGCGCCTCATCTGATGACAACTCGAACTCAATCAGTATCAATTTTAGATACAATATATCAAATCTACTGACAATTTTCTTGCAGATATTTTAACAAGAGAATGGAAGCAGCCATAATAAGTCTAGAAGATGCATTAGCACAAAAAGAAGTAGAATTGCTTAATCTATAACAACAAGTTGGAAGCATCACAAAAGAAATCAATTAACTCCAGTCTTCTATCTAGGTATTGAAATGCAACATAAAGACCAACAAATAGCCACAACCATTCCTGCAACTACAACTACTTCTACACCCACTTCTAACACCATTACCATTCCATTAATTACACCACAACAGATAACCTAAGCATCGTCAGTCCCACCAGCTACATCAAGTGGATCTCAAAAGCAAAAGGATACAGCTGAATCTAAGACCTATGTGATATATAATGGACCCATGGCAGGTTTACAATTGTTCATATCACCGGCCACTCAGGTATTATACATAAAAGTTTTTCATCTAAAGCATAAGCTGAACAATCTTTAGCAAAATTCAAAAATCCTATTATCAAACCACAATACAAACAAGCCTTAGAAAAACCCATTTCTGAAACCAGAATGAAATCGACCGTATTAACTCGGTACCTTCCAAAACCCTCCAAATAGAAGCATGGAAACTCACTTCCGAAATGTTCTATAATTATTTCCAATCTTTAAACACATGGAGAAGCCCAAAAAATCTTTCAAATTTATCCACAAAATCGAGGCAAATATGGACCTAAGGCCATCATTTTCCCAGAAGCAGATCCATTAACCACTTACCTCTTTTTCCAAAGTGGATTCATAGATACAATTTATCTTACCAACCTAGACTTACTCTTAGAATTTCCGATTGGATTTATCCAAGCTATGAAAAATTATAAAGACTAGTTTGCCAAGGATAGAGAAATCTTTATCAAAATTTGGAGAACCTATCCAATTTTCAAAGAACATGACACTATCAAAGATGCAGATATCATATTATCCAGAATTGCTTTCCTTATTATAGGAATAAGCAATGGTATCTATCCATCTATTGATGGCCCACCTAATCATCCATTTGCATGGGAATTAATCAATCAATTTAATCTCAACTGCATCGAAGGGGTTTTTCTGCAAGCAGCTCGAGTCAACCCTGAATCAACTATTAAAGTCAATTACAAAGGACTCAATCAAATAATGATCTCTTCATGCAAATCCACATTATTGTCCATCCACTGCTCAAACAGAAGATACTGGATCAATTGAAGCAATAATTGAAGAATAACAACAAAGATGTAGGCCCCATTGTCGACCGTCAACTAAAGCAGAGGAATCTGCTTTCTTTATGTAAATTATTAGCTTTACTTTATTGCGTTTCTTTTGTCAGATGTCAGATAGCTGTTAGGAATCTTTCTTTTTCTTTTTACTTTCCTAGATTCTTGCTTTTGTCAACCACTTTTGTTTTGGCCTTTCCTTCTCATTTAGTCTATATAATGTAACCGTTCGAGCTTCATAGCTCACATGAAATAAAATAACAATCTCTCTTTGTGTTCTACCACTTCTCTCTCTACTATCAAGCCAAGGGTTGGCGTTCAAGCATACAAGGAGAAAAAGGTATGACACTCATAGACGTTCTTATTCCTATTTCATCACTCATATATTTATTTTACAACCATTACATAACACTTATCATTATTTTCCTATATGCAAGTTCCATTGCTTTCCCTAATTATCAATTGCATGAATTTCTAACTGATTGTCAAATCCATAGCTTTCATCTATTATTATTTCAACATTTGTTAGACGTATTACTAGATCCAATTGTTTCTTACCATAATCTTGATTAATTCCTTAGTTTTTCACAAATACAGATATGAATTCAGGCTATTTTGAATTAAAACAATCAATCAAAGAGACCTATACCAGAGAACAAGAATTGAACGACATACGTGCTAGATACCATGCTTAGAATAAACATGCATACAACATTTTAGATGCCCGAAGATATGTTCAAATGTATGATACAAGCAGACTTATTGTATTAACCAATGAACTAAAGGATATAGTAATCAAAACTAGGAAATATTATCAGAAATTAATAAAGCCACTCATCGATTAGGCTTCTTGTATCTTTTATATCTACCTTGTATGTTATCCATTTTCAATAAAAGTATTTGCTTTTATGACTTATTTCGAAACAAAAAACATGCTAAAAAAATTAATCAAAAATTGTTATGAAGCCAAAATAAATGGATCCAGAGATATGAAGAATATCTAGAAATTGCTAAGCTAAATAAAAATTTCCAACTAGAAATTGAAGCCACTCAGATGATTCACTTTCTCAAACATATCCGCACAAATAATCGTAGAATTGGAAAAAAATTGTCAAAGAAATAAATTTTCTTATAGATTAAGGTCTTATTTCCAATAAAATGAATCCCTTGTGTCTATTTGCATGCATTCTATTTTCCAACTTCATGTCATTATTATTTGCCCAAATTTTAGCTAAGTTTATTGAAATCTGTTATTTTGTATTAGATTACAATATTATTAGTTTCTTACAAACAGTATACCATTTTGGTCTTAACCATAGACTACAAAGGTATCTATATATACAATGTTTATTATTTAGAGATAGATTTATGGAATGGTTTCACTAAAACTATCAGGAACACGGTAATGACTACCTGTCCTATTTGTAAACAATTCCAAAATCATATACAATACATAGAACAACTTAGAGATCAATATTATAACGAATTTCAACATTTTGAAAATCGTTATAATTATCTTCAATTTGTTATTACAAATCTACGAGCACTTAAACCAATAAAAGAAAACTTAAATTTAGCACAAAACTTCTACCAGTTATATCAATCTGAATATACTTTTTTACATTCCCTATTAAGTCAACATCAATAGGCTATTAATCATAACGTCTGAATCTAATTCTGAACCTATAAATTCAACCATTTTAGATGTGGATAATTTAGAATTAACAAAATCAGCAGGAGCATTTCATATAAATACATTATTATCCAATGAAAAACAAAAACAAATAGCTAAAACACAATTGGATTTAAAAAATTGGACAAGATATTCAGTCTTCCATTTTTAATCACTTTTTAGATCAAAAAAATATTATTTATTTTGGCAAAATAGTACATGAAACACCTATTAGAATGGATCAATGTAATGGACATATTCGAATTAGTTTAATTGATCTAGAACAAATTTCAAAACAATTACAGAAAATCCCTAAAGATAAACGATAAAAAATTGGTTATATTCAATTATTGACTATACAAATTCTTTTAAAATCTACTTTTCAAGAAGGGATAGATTCACCTATAAGGATGGCAATAGTAGATGAAAGAACGAACAATTTAAATGATCAAATAATAGGAATGATGAATGGAAATTTATCATATGGAAAAATAAAATTTAATACTCGTTTAAAATCAGGAATTCCTCTTAAATCACCTAATTTAGACAATACAATCACTATAGCATATAAATTCTATAAAGAAGATTTAATGACTCAAGGTCAATATCCTTTTTCCATTACTTATCAAATCAGTTATGCATTAACCAACTCTCATCATACTATTGAATTTAAGAATACTGATACAATATACCTAGATCAGTTATTTAATGATGTAGCAAAAGTTGGAACAAATTTTAGAACTAAATTAAGGAATTTACCTGCAATCCAATATCCAATCAACATAAACCCATTTGTAACTAAAAGACATTTCTTTTTAGAACATCCATCCTCTTCAAAAACCCCTCCTTTATTAAAATCACAATCCTTACGTTTATCTAAACCCACTAAACGTTTTCCTTATGTGTGTGTGTGTGTGTGGAGACAAAAGAAAAAAGGATCCACAACATTCTTATCAATGGCAATCAAATGAATTTTTAAATCAACATGGATATTATCAAAAGGATCAAAAGTACGAAAATATCCTACTGAATATACACCAAAACACATCCCTTTAGGATTTGATGGAATACTAAATCTTGATTGTGTCTTATAACCAGAAAAGTTAATAATTGAATGGTAAAATAAAATACAATTATTAATCCAAATTGAAAAACCATTTGGAGAATTAGACAACAAAGAATTATTATGGAATTTTATCACGTATAAAACTTCTAGAATAGTACAAGACTTTTTACTAGATAATGAGAATGGAATTAAAACTACACCATTATATCAACACGCAACTAGTAACGTTAAAGCATTTTCAATCATATCAGTAGAGATTTATAAAGAAGTTTTAGGAAAAGATGTCCTTTCCTTTAAACAAGAAGTATCTAATAATGAACGAATAAAAGCTCTATGGCATTTAAATAATATGCGTATTTGCGATATATGTCATTTAGAAGAATAAATATGTGAATCAAAACGTACATTACGACATAAAGACATGCAACTTTGTTGTTCAAAATATGCAGAAGTACTACAACAATATGGATGTGAATCAAAACCACATTATTTAAAAAGAAAAAAGAAACCATATAAATATAAATCTTATAAATGGAAACGTTATCCTCGTAATTATTACAGACATAGACCATATATCCCTTATTAAAAACAATTTAGAAGATATAAGTATAGTCAATTTAAACCTAAAAGAAAAGATTGTCCACAAATGAAATCATGTAGATACTGGTTATGTAAAGAAGAAGGACATTATGCAAATATTTGTCCTAAAAGGAAAAATGTTGGACCCCGTTGTCGGAGCCCAACAATCATCATGAAACATGAGCTTAATCCAATGGAATTCTCTTAACCATCATCGATTCCTCTTCTTTCCCTGATACTAAATATGTTGGACCTTGATTCCGGAGTCCAACGATCATTCCGGAGTCATAAAGCGTGAGAGGGTCTTCTTGTAGGGTTATTTCAATGAACCCTCTTTAATCATCATTCTCATAATATCTCAAACCACAAGGGCGGGCCCAAACCAATCAAATGCCCGAATAACCACTTGAATTTTTCATAAAAATTTTATCTCCATGTATCTAGTTTACTTTGAAGCAATAATCATCTTATTCGGAACTCTATAGCTCAAGATATACCTAAAATCCCAAAGTATGTTTGGTAAACAACCAATTCATGCTCTTCTAATCAAAATCCTCATTTTCTTTCCATCAAACCTTTTCAAATCAACACCAAAAGCTACCAATGTTTATAGATAGACAGAAAAATGTCTTTGGAATCTATTGCTTCAAAAGTCACTCCATTTGGAGGTCAGATGAGGAAGTTATGGCCAAACGATTCAAACATGTTTATATCCTCAATCATATTGTACCTATCTTGGCGCAATTGCCATAACTTTTGATACATATGTCTGATTAAGTTTGTTCTTGGACTTTTTAAAAGTAGACTTCTAGATATACAACGTTCATGAAGACCACAAAGTGAGATTTTGCCTCTAAAAGGGTCAACAATTTACTATAGATGTCCCGTGAATGTCCGTTTAACGGACATAGACTAGCTTGGGAGCAATTTTCACCAGAGAAGGTCCATTTAACGGAGATCCATGTCTGTTTAACGAACATTGGTGAGGCAGGGGGTCCTTTTCCACTCGAGAAGGTCCGTTTAACGGACATTGGGGTTCCCCAAACTCCTTCAATGCCTCTCCAATGCTTCCAACATCCTTTCTAACACCATAAACACTCATAATCTTCCCAATTTCACTTATTCTAATATAATATCACTTCTTAAACATTCAATTACCAAAATTATTTCATAAATCTCCCAAAACTCAACTCAAATGATTCATCACATGCAACAAATTGTCATCTTTCACCATAGTTGTCATGTTCATACTTCCCATGCTGCATCATCACTTATAATGCTCATATCTCTCAACTCCGATACCCAAAATTTACATACTATATAGCGTCGGAAAGCCAAGAGGATAAGTTACAACTTTCCAGAAGACAACTTAGTCAAATTCATCCTAGATTAATACAGAATTTCTCCTAAAGTCAGAACACACATTTTACCCTCATGAAAAACTTGAGAATTATCCCAAATTCACTTCCTCTATTGCAATATCATTCGTAACGATTTCAACTACCAATTGGAATTTGTCAAACTCTCAACCGCAATTCATTTAACTCTTTATATTTAATAACATCTCATCATTCGTAACATTCCTATCTTTCTTTTCCATAGTACATCTCATTTATATGAAATAATAATTCGTATTCAACATTTATCATCTCAATTTAGTAACTTCCTCAAGTGTACCTAATTCTCACTTAACCTCATCCTTAATTAATTCATATTTCAACTCCACCTCATTTTATA
>JAOSBK010032954.1:0-10277 GCA_027568895.1 Erythroxylum shatona | reverse complement strand
GATCTTGTTTATATTTTATTATCCTTATACCATATCATGTATGGATTGGCATGTTGATTTGGATTTGTTGCTTCAGCAGCAAGTAATGATTTCTTAAAAGTTTTGAAATCTACCCTTTTTCCAAACAAAGCATGTTTTCTTTTTACGATCCAACACTGTGATGATGTCATATCATCTTAAGTTGACCATCTGCTTTGTCTTAGGTTGACTTTTGCTTCATCTTAAGTTGACCATCTGCTTCCTCTTAGGTTAACTTGTATTTCGTCTTAAGATGGCCATCTGCTTTGTCTTAGGTTCACTTCTGCTTCATCTTAAGTTGACCATCTGCTTCGTCTTAGGTTAACTTCTGCTTCGTCTTAAGTTGACCATCTGCTTCATCTTAGGTTGACTTCTGCTTCGTCTTAAGTTAACCATCTGCTTCATCTTAGGTTGACTTCTGCTTCGTCTTAAGTTGACCATCTGTTTCATCTTAGGTTGACTTCTGTTTTGTTTTAAGTTGACCATCTGCTTCTTCTTAGGTTGATTGAGGACATAACCTTGTTTGATTCTTTCAGCCATAACTTTGTCATCCGACGTCCAAATGACCTGATTTTTAAGCATTGGATTCATAACCTATTTCTCTATCTCTCCATAAAAATTTATAGCTTTTCATTTTGACTCAAAATATATTGATCGAATAAAATAAGGATATTGGTTAGAAGATCATGAACTAGATACTTTACTGATCATGTTCCAGTATTTTGATGATATCTTGATCTATAAGATGATTTTTAATTTGGAGGAAACTAGAGTTATAGGCCTACAAATTATCTGCAGAAGTCGAATTGTGATTCAGTCTCTAAGATGTTTAAATTTCTGGAAGGATGTTGTGCATAGTATACTATTTTGGATAAGAGCAGTCCAAAAATATTTGAGACATATCTTCCCAATTAATGAACCAAATTAAGTGATTTTAATGTCAATAGAAACAAAAGATATAGAGGAACACTTTTTTGGAAGAGGGTATGACCAAATTATGTCAATTTCACTCTCTAATTTAACGTGAACAATAGACCTGAAAAAGTGTTTTGAAAAATCTGAAAATAAGCCAACGAGAAATGAATTGTGATTTTAATAGTTTTAGTGAGGCATAAACCTAAGTATAAATTATACTTATATGGGTTTTGATATGAGAAAGATTTTTGTGAAGAAATTGATGGAAAGATACCCAGGATTGTCATAAACATGCATTGTAAATAATTCATTTCCTACATGTGCATTATTGAACAATTATAATTGTGCATATTGTGATATATGTATATGTTTTGCATAATATAGAAGAATGAATTGAGCACCATCCTCCATATGTTGCCAGAACTTCGAGGCAATAGCTTCTGGAGCAAACTGTGAGTAACCTAAACAGTCTCACTTAATTACTTGTTTGCTTAATTTATGTTTTGAATGATAATTGAATGTGTTTAATTGTGGATTCCGGACAGAAGGTTCGGTGAATGTGAATTTGAAGACCTAAGTGCTTTATAATGTGAGTGATTATGGGTCATGCATTCTATACATGAAGGCATAATCAGATAATGATAGTTGCAACCAGAGTAGCCATCGATCAGAGCTTAAACCTCAACGGGTGAAAATGACCCTCAAGCTTAAAAGTGATTAAGAACCTAAGGCTCACTATATAAAATGAGTCCTGTATCCCCAAGGATAGTTATTAATGAGCCTAGTATCCAAAATAGACACGGGAAAGTTTAAGAACTCAGTCACAGCAATGTAATAATTGGAAAGTGTCTCATGAGCACTTCATATACATATTGTCAAGTATGTTTGTTGGAATGAAATGCCAAATTTGCCAATGTTTAAGTGAAAATGTGATACTTACGTAAAGTGCAATATGTGATTATATGTTATGTGAAATGATGTGTTTCATGAATTGAGTGAACCATGAATGATGGTTAGCTCATTGAGTTCACAAAATTCACAAAAATTGCAACATTGTCTTTTCAGGATCGAGAGACGACTTTGGCTACTAAGAGGCTCTACCAGCTATGTAAATTGTGATTGGCAAGAGAATTCATGGAACAAAGGTCGGTCAGTTGAGATTTTTTTTGGACAGATTAGTTAGATTGTGTATATTTTCCTCTTTCATGCAGTACTTTTGTGATAGGTTTTGATGATGTACATATAGAAAATGTTGAAAGACATAAAGTAGACATTCGGGTTTTATGAAATGAATGAGGAAAAAGTTGGTTTTAAAATATTGTGGTTTTTCTATTGATGCTTTATAACTGAATTATAATACCATGCCATGTGTAGTGAATGTAGCGATCGAGCGTAGCTCGTCCTTACTGTAGTATATGTATCAGAATGACCTTCGGGGGTCTCGATGTGTATCCTGCGGTAAGAGGGCACTACATGATTGATAGACCAAGTGAATTCCATTGACTACAGTCAAGTGGAAGAAAATATTCGAGTGATGATAGTTACAAAGGGGAACGAAGCAACATATAAGGAAATAATACCCCTTCCTTCTTGATCAAACAGGTAAGATTTTTAAGGACGAAATTTCTTTAAGGAGAGGAGAGTTGTAACATCCCGTTACCTACGAGGAGGCTAGAATAGTAAATAAGAGTGTTCAATGAGATCTTAGAATTTGCATTTTCATGCTCATGCATAAAATGACATACACATACACATGAATAGTGAAATTGTTGCACAAGGAAATAATTGTACATGCATTCATGAATAATTCTGGGCATATTTGGATCAAGTTGTGATTTTGAGAATTTTGTGAATTTGGAATTTCTTTATAATGAAAATATTATTGATTTGTGGAATTGTGATATTTTTTAATTTTTGATGAATTTAAGAAATTAAAGAGTATTTTGGAAAATAGGAAAAGGAATCAAAAGTAGAGATACTTGGATTGTAAAGATGAGAGTTTAAGGAAGTTACTTTCAAAAGAAACTAAGTTAGAGCTTAGGTATTAGGAAAGTGACAAGCGTCACTTAGTTATGTTGCTTTTATAATTTGTTAAAAGTAAGCTTGAGTTACCCAAGAGTTAAAAAGGTTAAGTGATATTTCTAAGTTCTCTTCTTCATAGTCACCTTCTCCAAATTTCTTCCCATACGCAGAGCTTTTTATCAAACTCCTTCCAAGAGTGACTTTGCTTTTTCGTATCCCTCACCATTTCCCCCACTGCTAAGTGTTTCTTTTGCCTTAAGAAAAACTAGAAGTTGGTTAGTGTTCTCAGTGCATTACGTGATTTTGCATGAGTTTAGGGCTTGAAGATAGTTGAAGATTTTGGAATCTTTAACAAGTAAGTATAGAGAAAATCCTTTAGAGTTTTGGATTTATGAAATGAAGTTAATGAATTTCTGTCATCTGCATGGAAAATGACATATACGTGTATATATTCATGAATACTACAAATGATATGAAAATTTTGATTATAGTGTTCTTTAGTTTTTGGCGATTATTATATCTCGTAGAAATGAGTTTTGGAGTTTGAAATAGCAATAAAATGGTGTATAGGATAAGTGTAGAAAATTTAAAAGAATGAAAAAGTGGTATACTTTATTTTTCTATTTCTTCACTGTGCATGTATATGTGTATGTGCATGTGTGTGTGTGTGTCTGTGTGTGTGTGTTTACATGGGTAAGTAAAAGCTTTAGAGATGATCAAGAAAATAGTTTTTGAGTTGAAGAATAATTGTAAAATGATGGTCTGAGATGAGAATGAGTGTTTAAATGGAAGTTGAAAGAAAATGTGGACATTGAGAATGAAAGTTGGAAATGTAGAAAGTTGACAGAGCATAAATAGGTTGAATATGAATTTTTAGATTTTGACGATTTTTTTAAATTTGTATATTTTGGAGTAGTATGAATTTATGGTGAATGAGTTGATTGAAATGGAGTAGAAAAACTAGAAATGAAAATTTGAAGTGTTCAATTTTAGAGAATGAAGTTTGAAAATTTTCTGGGAATAAATAGTAATAATGTTGAGTTTTTGATCTGAAATTTCCATGAATTTATTGTACTGATCTAGGTAGATTTTGACAAAATTGGCTTCATAAAATTTGTAGATCTTTCTCTTAGCTTTCCATTGATATAAAGTTTGCAAATTTTGGAGTTCTGGATCAAAAGTTATGGAGGTTTGAAGTTGAGATATTGGTAGAGCAGAAGAAGTGGGATTACACCATCTTTGAGTTAAGTGGAAAAGCACCGTCGTGCTCTTTTGAGATCTTAGGCAAAAATCACCGTTGTGATATAGTGAATTTGCACCCTCGTGCTTAAGCATGATAGTGCATCTGAGATTTTCGTTTCTATTGAATAGTCTTGCTTCTTTTGATCATAACTTTGTCATCCGACCTCCAAATGATCTAATTTTTAAAGCATTAGATTCATAAGACATTCTTATATCTCTCCATAAAACTTTATAGCTTTTGGTTTTTACTTAAAAAAGATTGATCGAATGAAAGTAAGGGTATCGGTTGGAAGAGCATGAATTGGATATTTTTACTGAACATGTTCCAGTATTTTGATGATATCTTGATCTGTAGGGTTCCAAATAAGATGATTTCAATTTGGAGTAAACTATAGAAATAGGTATACAAATCATAAGAAAAATTCAAATTATGATTCAGTCCTAATATGTTCAATTTCTAGGTGGAAATTGTACATAGTAAACTATTTTTTGAATAAGAACAGTCCGAAAAGTTTTGAGGTATATCCTCCAAATTACTAAACCAAATTAAGTGATTTTGGTATCACTGGAAAGATAGATATAGAGGAACACTTTTTCAGAAGAGAGTATGACCAAATTACATCACTTTCGCTTTCTAATTGAATGTGAACAGTAGACCCGAAAGTGTGGCTTAGAAAAATCTGAAGTGAGTCAATAAAAAAGGAATAGAGATTTTAATGGTTTTAGTGAGGTATAAACCTAAGTATAAATTATACTTAGATGAGTTTTGATATGATATTGATTTTATGATGAAATTGATGGTAAGATACCTGGGATTATCATAAACAAGTATTATACACATTCCATTACATACATGTGCATTATTGAACCATTATGATTATGCAAAAGTGTGATATTTGTAAATGTGTTTTGTATGATATAGAAGAACTCATTGGATGCCAGTCAGACATTGCTAGACCATCCAGGCAATAGCAATTTGGAGTGTACTGTGAGTTAACCTAGATGATTTCCTAGGATTGATTTGATTTGATTTGATTTATTTGAACCTCTAATATTATTGAACTACTTGTGATTTGTTTTTGAATTCTGAACTTATTCGAGGAGTTTAATAGTTGGGGATGTATTGGAAATGTTCTGATTTGATGTAAATCCTATATGATATGTGAATTCTCAACAAAAGTTGAATGTCGGACTTAAGTCCGATGATTATGTGTTTCTGATTGAATATCATATGTGATTGTCTAATATGGCATAATCAGTATTTGATGCATTTCATAAAATGCAGGCTTAGATAAAGGCGTTGTGACTTGAGTAACCAGTATGAAATGCTTCCACGTAGAGTTTTGCTATGTGATATGTGTTCTGCACGTAGAGCTATGCTCTGTGATTCTGTTCTGACTGAGCCTTATGGGTCAATATTTGTATAATTATGTTATAGGCACTTGATCACAATAATAAGAACAAATATGAGTCTCATGCATATAGCATAATAAGAACGAAACCCATTGAATGATATGTAAAGCTGAATTGAGTGATAGATTGATATGAACTTTTGCTATACTTTGCTACGTGAACTGTGTGATCATATGAGATGCCATGTTATGTGAATATCAGGAATATTAATATGATCTAAATGAATATCTGTGAAATATGTGATATGATGAAATCATCAATGATGGTTCACTCAACTGAGTTCATAAAACTCATCAAAATTGCAACTTGGCTTTTCAGGTTTTATAAAGTTCTTTAAAAAGGTTTTGAGTAAAAGTTTCGGGTTGGGATCAGTATGCACTTACATATGTATTTCTTTATATTGTATTGAAAGTGTAGTCTTAAAGTGTTGTATCGGAGTGTAAAGACATTATGAATGTTATTAATTTGATCTATATCTGAAATGGGCCCAAATGGCTATTGAATACTAATGTTTGTAATAATTGTATATGTGAATGGAAAATATTTTTAAATAAAGTGGGTTAGTTTTAGTTATCGAGTTCTGCACTTTTTGTTTGTGGTTAAAAAAACAAATTTGTACTGAGTTTTGTATGATTAAGTGCTCTAGCATGCCACTGTCATGGGACATGGACTCAGATATCCCTCAGATGTCAGGTACGTGTCTTGCGAGAGTGGGATGTTACAATAGTCCTATTTGCACTAATGAATATCCTAGTAGAGAGGAGGCATGTGAAGCTTAAAGTAGATTACACTCAACTATTAGGGATAATTCTATACTATACATGAGTGGAGGCTAGGAATTGAGTACGGGACTGCAAAAGAATTTAAAGATACTATTGTTGATTATACAATACATACAAGATACAATGTTAGGTTAAAAAAGTGTAAGAGTAATCTAATTAAGTATGCGTGTATAGATGGATGCCTGTGGGTTTTATATGCTAGATATGATAAGAATGAGGGATGTTTCAAGGTTAAAACTTATAACCCTAATCACACTTGTTTCATAACAAACAAACCAAATTTGGTTTTTGCCAAATTCTTGATGAGACAATTCAAGTGTAGAATTTCGAAGAAGCCTAATATTATAACCAAAAAAATGGTGGAAGGATGTAAAGAGAAGCTTAATATTTTTGTTAATTCAAGCATATGTTGAAAAGCAAAAAAGAGATTGAGGAAAGAGAAAGCAATAAATTCTATTGCTGAATATACAAAGTTGAAAGATTATGTACACGAGTTGAAGATAAGCAATCCTAGATCAATAATTGAGTTAAAATTATCGATAAATCAAAAGAGTTTATTGCTATAAGTATGTTATGTTATATAGTATATTCATACTTCATTATGTTATGTTATGTAGTATATTAATTCTTCTTTATATTTTCTCGTGGTTCAAAAGATTATATATTTGTTTTAATGGTAAGAAAAGAGGGTGGAAGCATTTAAGACCAAATTTTGGGATTGATGGGTGCTTCCTAAAGAAAGAATTCCAAGGATAGTTTTTAAGCACAATTGGTAGGGATAATGATGGCGAAATGTTTCCATTGGCTCGGGCAATTGTAAAGGTGGGAAACATAAATTCATGGACTTGGTTCACGAATTTGATATCATCTTATTTGGAATTGCAAGTTGGTGAAGGAATTATAGTTTTAGTATGCAGAAGGTATGTTAATATACTTACAATTGAAATCAATATATGAAATATTAACTAGTATCTTTTTAACTAATTATAGGGATTAGTGAGGGCTATTGAGGACATTTTTCGAAATGCAGATCACCAAATGTGTGCTAGATATATATATCACAATTGGCATGGCAATTGGAAGCGAAAGGACAGTAGAAAGCAGTTTTAGGATTGCGTTTGGTCAATAAGCAACTAAAGAGGCTTGACAAAATAAGCCTTAGATGTGTTATAACGTTACTTGAATATCTTAAAGAGAGGTGGGCCAGATTTTATCAATCCTTTGAAAGTAAATGTCCAATTGTTGACAATAATCTAAATGAAACCTTTAATTAGTGGATTCTACTAGCAAGGGACATGCCAATGATTAGTGATGGGCCTCGAATTTTTTTCTTTAATTAAGCATGATTTAAATGAATCATGAGGTTTTGATGGATTAATTCGTGGATTTAATTATTATGTCATAGTTAGTAGAATTCATTACTTGGATTAATGGAATTAAAGTGTTAAGATAATAAGAATGTCTGAAGGGAAAAATTGGCAGATCACTTAAGGTTAAAAGACATAAGGCTTATAATGGAGGGCAAAAGGGACATTTTATGATTATTAAGAGTTTAATTAGAAGAAGCAAAATTGTGAGTGAGAAGAAAGAAAGAAGGAGACTGACATGGAAGGAGAGGGAAAGAAGAAAAAAACTAGGGTTTTTGGAGATCTTGAAGAATTTGAAGTTGAATCAAGTAAGTATAAGCATCATTTTTCTTGATTTAATGATTGAAGCATGTTTATGTGATAGTTATAAGTAAAATGGGGTTGAATAGAGTAAGAATATGGAAACATTCGAGAGAAAGGTCACGTTTCTGTGAAAGTTAGTCGCGGCGAAGTCTCCTTAGTTTGCTTCGGCCAACTCTTTAGTTCGCAATACCATAACTTTTTCTGTAGTTATCTAAATGGAATGATTTTTAATTTGGAGTAAACTAGAGGCATAGGGATACCAATTATCTGATGAAATTTAGTTCTAGTTTAGTCTCTAAGAAATTCAATTTTTGTATGGAAATTGAGCATAGAATATTGTTTTAGAATAAGAATAATCCGAAAATGTTTGGAACATAACTTTCAGATCACTAAACCAAATTGAATGATTTTGGTGTCATTAGAAACTTAAGACAATGAGGAACATTTTTCTAGAAGGACATGTTATCAAATTTCTTCATTTATCTGATCATAATGATCATGGAAAATTGGTCTAAAGGTTTGGACTTTTGGAAGAGTTTGAGTATTTAGAATTTATCTTAGCGAATATGCTATATGTAGGTCCTCAAACTGTATTCTTATTAAATGATAATTTTTGTCATTGATAAAGGAAATCGAGGAAGGTGAGAGGATCAAGACAAGAGGCATCTTTAAGCAAGTTTATAAGCAAGGATTTTAAGGTGGGTTACAGTTTTATAATTAAATAATAGGCCATTAATGTTTTCTTTTAAATGATGGAAATAAATGATTTCAACTACTTTATGAATGTACATTATAACTCTTTGAATGCTTTGAGAAAGTGTTATGTGTTTGATATGAGCATATTGTGTTTATGAATTATGAAAAGAATGTGAAAATGATTTTTGAAAAGATACTATATTTGTAAAATCAAGTTTCAAAAATGTGACATTATGGGCAACAAGTTTACAAGTTATGAGATACATGTTATATGGGTTTCCTTGGTCTATTCTATATGTCAAGTATACTTTGACTAAAGGTTTCTCCTGCCTACCCGCTAGTGGCATGAAGCTCCTTCATGGACTCCGTCATGTTTATGACTACACAAAACCATTATGTGGGATTGCGTTAGTTCATTTTGCTCACGACTACATAGGACCATCATATGGAAATGTGTTAGTTTGTTCTATTTATGGACCTTCCAAACTATTTTTATGTGCTTATGTGCCCATGATATGTTGACAAGATTGATGCATACCTGATTTGTCTTATTGTGGATTGGTTGAGAATTTGAGAAATATGTGTTTTATGATTCAATGTGAATTTTTGTTACAATGGAAACAAGCATTTCAATGTTTTTGCTTGTTACTGGTTATAAAATTGTTACTCACGAGCTTTAAGCTCACCCCCTCCCATTCCGTCCCATCTTCAGGTGAGGAGCAAGAGATTGAGTAATGAAGAGTCAAGGCATCACTCCAATTACGTTTATTTTGCATTTGAAGTTAGTTTTTGTAAAACAAGGCTTTAGTCACATTTTGAGAAATTCTACTTTTGCAAACTATGTACTTTTGGATTATGTTGTAATGTGGCTTAAAATGGCCATTAAAACCTTATAAAACTCTTCTTTTGGATATTAATGAAATATGGTCGATGTTTTCCCTTAGCTTTCAAACATTTTGCATTACTTTGGAATTACAAACGAGATTAAGAATTTGGGAATTTGTTAATGTTTAAATTCAAGTTCTTTTTTTGTCTTTGGATGGAATTGATGAGGGTGGTTGAAAGAATTTATGTTTTCTTTTACTATGAGAGGAAGTTGGGATTGTTGGGTTTGTTCTGCCAGTTTTGCTGCAGCGAACTCTTCGTTAGTGTGGCGACTTCGCCACGGTGAGACCAAATGGTTGCCGTGGTGAAGATAAAATTTTAGGTTTGCCATGGTGAAGTTCAATCACTCACTGCGGCATAATTTATCTAAAGGGTTGCAGCTCCCAAGTTCTAAGTTTTCCACCACGCTCGAACTTCACGCTTCATGACTTCTGGATAGTTGGACTCCAAAAATGGGGTCCAACATCTTATGGTATCAGAGACAGGTTGGGAGTATCCTAGGTATGTAATTGATAGTTTAAGATATGAAATGAACATGCATTGTTTTAAATGAATAACTTGCATTGTTTTGAATTGTTTCACATGATTTGACATTGTTTCGAATGATTTGAATTGTTTTACATTATTTGACAAT